>BGPR01000535.1:201661-339268 GCA_013235015.1 Araneus ventricosus
GCCTAAAATTTTGCTATATTGATTTTATATTAATTTTGAACCAAAAAGTTGCTTAATAATAATTTGAAATTTGTTAAAAGTAAAAATGTTATTAGGGCTTGTAATTAGACAGTAGTCGATTTTGTAATGTTACATAAATATGTATATCATTTAAAATAATATTCGTACAGAGACAATCAGTGAGAAAATCCTAAATTATAGGTATAAGAGAAGTTATCCACATTCCGGAAGTTGACTATTTTCGACAAGGAGACCATCTTCCAAAACTGTAAGACGATTGACGAACAGGTGGCTTTTATTTATTTATTGCTTCTGGATTATTTTATTCAGTAGATAATTTTGTTGGGCACGGCCTCCAAGTAACGGTTCTGATGGGGCGCTAAATTACTCTAGTCCAGGGCGCTGAAATTTGTATACCAACATACCTGCATACCAACGGGAGGACGTTTGACCTCGGTGTATTTAACGTACATCAGACCGGCGTAAACAATGGATCATCGGTGGGATCAGGTCTCCAATATGAGAGCCTCTGGTCCTGAAAGCGAATCTGGCCAATACCGCCAATGGCGGATTTTGTCAATATGAGGCCACAGGCTCAAAACTGACTTGAGGCCCCCTCCCTTTACCCAATGTATAAACTTCCCCATCGGCTTAGCCCTACGATGTGCGTAAAATAGGTTTTGAGGTACTTTACCGTGACTATCGATAGTCAACGCCCCCTGCCTGCCCTTACCCAATATCGCAACTTCGCCGTCGGCATAGAACTACAATTTACGTCCAATAGGTTTTGATACCCCTACCGAATGTGCCTAATTCGCCATCAGTTTGCAGTACTTTTGAGGCACGAGGCGAACGTCTCTAACCCCTGTGCGGAAAACCGCCACTGACTACCGCCCCACATGTACTATGGAGTATTACCGTTTGAATGAAGTAATAATAAATCATACCGTGGAAAAACAAACTAAGGCAAAAAAAAAGCATTTTCAAAACATCGTTCGAATCGTCGTTTTTTCGAAGTAGATAACGATTTTCACAACACACATCACGGAATTTATAGATAATATGCAAGTCTAAAAACATTATTATGTTAAAAAGAGCCCTGAAAATTCAAACATCTTAATAATAAAAGTCATAGCATATACATTACGAAATTAGCAATAATATCTTTTCATGTAGTTAATATTTTAGAATGTTGCACTTGAAAAAAACGATTAAATTTCCTCAACATAATTACTAAAATTATTTAAATATATTGAGTAGTCACTGGATGCATATCGCAAATCATTTATCTAAAGAAAAGGGAAGATGAAAAACAAGAAAATAACAGCTTCTTATGAGAACGAAAACAATGCTGAGTTTAAAAATTCAGTGAACAAACTGATGATTTCTTCGAGAATGGAAAGTTCAAAAACTCTAACTTTCATTCGAAGCATACTAATTTTAGTAAAAATATGAAGACATTACTTCTGCATTCTTTCCCACGACGCAAAACGTATCATTGTGCAATTTTCACATTAAGACATAGATTGAATTACTGCTATGGAAAAAAATCGGTAATTGTTGTTTATTTTCTTACCTGTTTTGACTAGGAAGGACCTCTCCGTATCTAATTTTGCACCGTGTTTCTTATCCGCGTCAAATGAATGAAAAGAACAGTTTATAGTTCTTGAATCCTAAGTGTTGCACTGGAAGTGTTTGTTTTAGTCATTTTGGCTATTATTTTTGGAGACTGCTATTTATTTCAGCGCTGAAACTTTGATTTTTGAAATACCATTTGTTTGAAGCATATCATCATTGTGTATGTTTTCAGTTTCCAGCTATGCATATGATTTTATTTTCATTTCTTTAATTTAAAAATGAATAGTCAGAGCCCCATTTAATATCGCCAACCCCGGATACAGCTCTGAAGGCGAGGGTTTGAACTTAATGAACGTGTTTTTATGGAAGAAATTAAACTAGAAATGCTAAGAAATTTAAAAAATGATTACAGTTTGAAATAAAATACAAAAGAATTTTAAAAATTAAAAACGGAAAATCTGATTTATGTTTGTTTGCCATATAACTCCAAACAAGAAAAATCAAAATGCAATCATAAGTAGAAAACCGTAAGTGACTTTTCATTGTAATATATATATATATATATATATGTTTAATCCTAATAATACGAAAAAACTCTATTAAATTCTGCAAATTATATTCTATATATTAAGATGTTATTAATTTCACAAAATATTTAAATGCTTACCTATTTATCTACCTTTTATCAAAACTCTTACATTTATGTATGTATTAATTTTCTGAAAATTTTTTTGATTATCAAGAGATTTAAAGTCAAGAAATTCCATCAATTATTTTTTTAAACACATTTACTTAACTTGACTTTGTTTGCTTTGATGTTTGTGGAGATGTAATTTTGTAATGGATTTTTCACTCACTTTTTGATATGCTGGAACTTTAAATTTTGTATATTTATGTATTATTTGTATATTATTTTGTATTTTTAACGATCAAAATGCAACACTTTAATATTTTCAGGACCTAATTACTCAATTAATCGATTAATTTAATTTAATTTTGATCCCACAATAATAGGGCCACCTTGTATTGAATTTGAGAAAAAAATGAGTCCAAAATTTCATGATATAAATAATAATGAATTATAAATTAAAGGTTAAAATGTAGAAAATAATTAAAATAAATTATAATCTTTTTAACACACTAATAAAACTGTATTTTTTTAATTTTTTTAAAATATAATTTATTTAAATAGTCCATTTGAATTGAGATTCATTCGATTTTTTTTAATCAACAAGTTATTTAAGATCAATCTTTAAAAAAAAAACTATCAAAATATCGATCTTACATTGTGGTTTCGTCATCTGTTAAAAGAATGGCGAACAATATTAATTATATATATCTGGCGCATGTTTGTTAAGGTTACGGAATTATGAAAACTTTCCCATACTAAGTGGTATAGAGATTGCACACTATGTTAGTAAGTGAAAAAAAATATCAACGCACTTAGTTCTTTTAGTTTCTTTTTAAAAATTCTGAACTATTTCTTTATATTTGCTTCTTGTTAAAGCACGTTTTTAACAATATAGTAAAATGATAATAATAATAAATGCTAAATTTTTCTTTAAAAACTTTTGAATTCTTTATATTTAGTTGTACGTATGTGTTACTGAAGAAAGTGGTCAAATGGATTTTCTAAATAAAATTCTCTATTTGGAAAAAGAATCTAATGTACAATAGAAAAAAATACAGATATTGATTTTCAAATTAATTATTTTCTCCTGCCTTACATTCAGAATTTATGTTTTTCTGATATTCATTTAAAGTTACGCAAAAACTTATTATTTGTTACTCATCTTTTATCCATTTTCTTAAGAAAACGTGTTTGAGTTTCACAATAGATTTAAATATCCTCTCTTTTCTTTGAGTTAAAATAGTACGTATGCCTGTCGAATACAACAAGGTTTCTAGACAATTGACTGTCTTTGAAATTAAATGAGTTGTCAGAAATTGTTTGTAGAATTTAACGCTTGGTTTCGTTTCCCTGGATTTTTTTTTCGGGAAAACTAGGAGAAACGTAGATATCATTTTGTGATTTGGCTATTAGTTAAAGTATTTATGTGAATATTGTTCTTGAAATGTTATTATTAAATGTCGATGATTAGACAGTTTGGTAACAGAAATTATCCATGTTTAATCTCTTTTAAAAATAAAATAAGTATCAGATTTATTTTATTTTATACTTAAAGCAATCGCTCGCATATTTCCATATCTGTGATTCTCAACCAAACGAACTTTAAACAATGGAAGTTGTGGTTCCAAAAATATAAAAATTGTATTGCTACAGAACGAAAATTGCTATCACCAAAGTAAGAGAAGATTTATTCTGTTGACATAAAACAAAATATCGCTTTAAAAAATAGGTATAAACATACAAATAACACTAAAGGTATTTTGATATTAAGCCCTTGGGGCTTGGTGATGCCAAATGTCATTACCAGAGTAATTTGCTTTTAATAATCAACAAATGTCATCACTTTCACTCAAATTGCGCTTACATGTTACAAGATGGCAACATCAATAATACGCACATTAATTAATTATAATTATTAATTAATGATTACTTCATTATTATTTACCAGCTATTAATTTAATTCTTTTACTAACAAATAATGAAATGTTTGTTTCTTATAATTAATGTTTAGGTTGGAGAAGGTTAATGGTATAACACTACGCATTTTATTGGGTGGAAGTCGCGTTAAATTGACATGGACATTGCAGCATACGGATACCAAATGCTAGAAGGTTGGAAGCCGGATTAAAATATTTGAGAATATTTAAGACATTCAAAACCAGCTCAATTACACAATTTCACTTTCACTGGTTTTCATTCTAGATGTGACTGATACCTTCTTGGAAGCTATTGTACATGCTAATAGTGTACAGAAAGGAAATTTTCCGCAAAATCATACAGAATAAGCAAAAAATCGCGTTTAAACTCTTCATCTACATAAAGTTTCGGAAAAGGAATCAGCTTAATTACAGTAATTTTCTTGTGAATAATTTAGAGACCTGGCTTATATATTTCGTATTCTCTTCCATCTAATTATATGACCCCTTTTATTTGGGGAATGCGTTGCAGTATTAATTCATTTGAAAGTCCATAAAACTCTTAAGATGTTTATGGATTCTACAGAATTTTTGCTTCGAATTATAACGCCTATGAATAACTTAATTTTAAATTATAAGTTACAAAATATCGTAATTCAAAAGCATATGCCACGTGGGGAAGTCACTTAAGTGATTTAAGTCATTTCCCTATCAAATGAAATGAAAACGCTTCGATGTAATCTTACCAGTGTCATCTTTTTAATCCCTTGTAAATTACTTAGAATATAACAGTGATGCTATTAATTAAGTTTGTTTTATACATCGATTTTCAGTTTGTAAATTTAAATAAAAATTTATCTACTTTTCTTCGAAAAAGATATGTGAAAAATGAAATGATATTTATAACTCAAAATGCGTTTATTGTTGAATGTGTTGCAAAAAAGTATTCTTATTTTCTACGTTATAAAAATTAATAACATTGATTTTCTTACTGAAATATTTTTATTAGAATGCATTATACAATTTTCTTTTATTTTTCTCAGCTTTCTTGTACTTGGAACTGAACCATCAAACTGAATTCCTCTTGGTACAGGTAAGTGTTTCTGCACTGTAAAAAATTTTGGTGTGACACAACACCAAAAATGGTGGCAACTACTTTACACCAAAAGTGGTGCAGTAAAACACCAACCATTATTTTTGGTGTAGTGAAACACCAAAGATAATTTTTGGTGTAATCAAACACCAGGGATAATTCTTGGTGTAACCAAACACCAGGAATAATTCTTGGTGTAACCAAACACCAGGAATGTTCCTTTACACTACTTTTGGTGTAAAGTAGTTGCCACCATTTTTGGAGTTCAGTAACACTAAAACACAGGGCCTATGTAATACATAAAATATTTTATATCCTGACACGAAACACCATCAAAAGTAAGAAAAATCCGCTGGTTATTCAAGTATACTAGAAAATAAATACCTTACCTATAAGACATATATGAATATTATATAAAATATAGTTATACATGAAAGTTGTCAAAATAACACAAAAACAATAATATGCTTAAGGCATATAAATACATGTGGGTGTGTGTATATTAAACAAATTTTATTACAAAATCTGGAAAAAAAATAAATCCTTAATTTTCAGTAGCTCCGAGAAGTTCTAAACTGAAATCATAAAAAAATTATTTAAAATAATCCAAATAAAACTTTGAACCGCAAGAGTGAAAAGAAATATTCTCACACAAGAACACACTATTCCATTGTAACTCAAAGACTGTGCGAATTATATTAAAACAGTAAACAAATGAGAATGAAATAAAACCAGCTGTCTTATTATCGTCTGCTTGTTTGAGGTGGGGAAAAGTAAGCAAAATATTTACATCCATAGAAACAAAATATCGAATATTAATGAATGAAATATCAAAATAGGCTAAAATTTTCCAGTGCTTTCAAATATATACAATTTTTACTGTACCTTTAATGAGTAAAAAGATAGAAATTTGAACTTCAATAAAAAGTTTGAAGAAAAGACGAGGAAAAAGGGTCACAACAAAAATGTCCTGAAATAATGCATGCCAAGAATTGTGCCAAATTAATATTTCTTCTGTTTTCACATTCGTGCATTTCTTAGGTTTTTCTTTTTTGTAATGTAAATTTAATAAATGTGATTTTTCTGATTTAATTCTTCAGGATTATTGTGACTCTTGTCATTAGAATTGATATTAATTTGCTTTTCCCACTTGAAACAAAATTTTACAAAATCATTGGTAAGAACTTTTTAGTTCTGTTGGAGAATTTCATATTATACTGAACAATTCCACAGGAATACAGATTTTGCTTTACTTAATAACATTTTATTTAAAACAGGCATTGAGGCAAATGAAATATTGTTCTACAAATTAAAATGTCAAGGATTATATTGGTAACCCAGGCTGTTATTTCTTCACCAATTAAAAGCGAATGAATTTATGCTTTTTCTGAATGTATTTCATCAGAAGCTCAGAATATTGTTACATTATTGCATTTCAAAACGAAATTTTTGCGATACAATTTAGAATAACAACAAATAATTAAGGATGCATACACTGATTCAAAAAATAAAACTGTTTCGTAATTCAAACTTACGGAGAATATTAATGAGGATGAATTCGAATTAGGCTTAGTAAAGGAAATTTCCGAAGCATAGCATGTGTAATATGCAAATTAAATATAATAAAATTCTTAAATACAAATGACAAACATATAAATAAAGTTATATTCTTCTTATGAAAACTTAATTATCTTTATTACACGGCATAAAACATTCATACCTCTTATAACAACCAAAGGAACAGCGAAGCAAATCAGGCTGTTTATAAATAATCTACCGTTGCCATAGGAGAGTTTCCAAACGTACGCCAAAATTGGTGTTTCACAGGTGAAAATAATTCACGAATGGTGTCGAGTGCGTGTGAGCATGGTGTAAAGATTCTCCAGTATTGGTGTTTGATGCAAACTACACCACTTAAAATTTATATGAACGCTTGATTTGGTGTTAACTTGAAATAAAGTGTTTGTTCACACTGTTTTTAAGGTTTTTCAACACCAAATTTGGAGTGACATTACTCCACAGTTTTTACAGTGTGTAATGAACAAAAGAATTGCAATCTTAACAAAATTTCATTCTTTAAAAAGTCTTAAGATTATTCTGAGAAATGGTAGTTCTAAATTAAATATTTAATTTTATTTCAGATTCGCGAATTTCCTTTTCTAAAGCTTAATCTTTAAAAAAAATTACAGAAAAAGAGTAAAATTTTTAGAATGTCTATATATATATAAGGTAAAATTAATTATGTGCTAAAAAGACACGTATATTTTATTTTTTAAATTGAATTAAATCGTTTTTAAAGAGATTCGAATTAAAATTTTAATTTTTTAGAATTCTAATAATAACTAATCTGCTTACAACTAAGTAAATAAATGAGACTTGTAGATTGAAGATATTAAAGTGAAACAAAGATAATTAGTCTGCATTATTAATTAGTAAATACAATTTCAAATAAGAAAAGAAATTGAAAATATAAAACAAACGTAATAGTTCAAATCTTCAGCATATGGTATACTATGTCGAAAATAACCGTCTTCAAGATTTTATGCACATAATACTTATAAATTGTTTATAAATTGATCATAATGAATATAAATACAATTATATCATTACAAGAAAGTTTAATATTTTACATGCAACTGAAATTCAAAAATTGGTATCTTAGAGGATTATCCTCTTGGATGCCTTTTTAATGTCTCAAGCAGGTTTATTACAGTAAAAGTAATTTAACATATTAAAAAATATTGTCAAAAGTTTAATTAAGAGCTAATAATTTGGAATTATTTCTTTTCTGAAATCTTATTTATCATTGAACAAATAGTAATTCACAATTGTTTAATGACATTTTTGATTTCGGTCATATTTGCGAAACTTCTGCTTATATTTGTGAAAAAACGTTGTTTTAGTAAGAGCTATAATAGTTCAACGTGTTAAATATTATTTTTAAAAGCAGTTTATTGCAGTTTTTATTTACACAGAACATCTGATAACTATTTATGTCAAGTGCTGTATAGAACATTTTGAGTTTACTTAATATTTGTTTTTTAACCGTATTGATTCTAAATTGATGTCTTTTCATCATGTCTCAATTGCCCTTGCCATATTCACACCATTTAAATAAACTTTCGTCAGCTGGTTCGGCTGCTTTACACTCTCTCCGTATGGATATGCTTTTTCTGTTGACTTGAACTGTGAGATTAAGCTGTAATGTTATTTAATAAAACATTTTCTTTCCCTTGTTCAATATGCCATTACTTCCAGCTCCAAAATTTGTTTCAATGAAAGTTTTGCGTATTATTATTAAGAAAGATAATGAAGAACGGAATAGCAAAATATCTGTTCTTTTTGTGTTATTTTGTATATATATATATATTGTTCCGGCTCCACTACACCAGTGGGGCGATAAATTCCAAAAAAAATTTTTGACAATAAAGAAGTATAAGGCTTTTCTTCAATACATGTGGTCGCGCCCTCAGAGGGTTTGGGAAAAAATGTTACAAAAATCTTACAAATGTTACACAAAGTGACGAGGCCGGAAATGAAAATAGTTTGCGCACCACTGCGCTACACCCCTAGAATGTGCTCAAGCAAAATAAGGATTTAAAGTTGAGTATACGATTCTTTTAAGTCTTTAATGATCTACGGAAAGCAGTAAGTTGGCTATGAATATATTACTTGTTTAATTACGCAGCAAAATGCAGATCTGCATTCAAAACTTTTTGTTCGGTGAACAGAACAGAATTAAAATTTTTGTAAATAGAATTGAAGATCGATCTCAAGAACATCACAGAGCAGGAAAGAAAATAAAATTTCTTATACCATGGGCACTTCCCCATTCGGGGTTTGTAAAAGAATAATGTGATCCCGGAAGTTTTGGCAACTCTTTATTTTGCAAATTCTTCCATACTTACAGACGAAAATAATTTAGAAAGCCATTTTTATTTTAAACTCTTCTATAAATTCGTTAAATGTTCTAGACTGTATTTATTTTTTAATTGATAATAATTAATGTTGTACATTTTTTGTTTCATTTTTTCTTTCTGAAATCACAAAAAAGTGTGCAAAGTAGTATATATTTTTATTTTATCTATCTTATCTATTTTTTGCATAGTTCTCCCCATCTGAAATAGCAAAAATAGTTAGGTTAAATTAAGACAATTTTTATTTTTTATTAATTATTGCTTAGTTATCATTTTGTCTTGAGTAATAGCAATAATAAATGTGCTAAACTAAATTAATTTTTTCTTTCATATTAATCAATACTGTTATATAATTCTTTTCGTTTAATTTTCTCTTTCTTATAAAAAAGTTTCTTTCCAAAGTCTACGAAAATGGTTCGTCTGAAGAAAATGTTTCAGAAACCATGTAGTAAACGGATGAAGTCAATTAACGTGAGTTTAAAGTCACATTAGGAACATAAATTCACCTATCATCTAGCAACGCATCGACTTACTTGGTGGTGTGACATAATAATACAAGCAGTAAATAGAAGACGCTAACGGTTTTCAAATTTATTTTGGAGTATGGCATTTCATGATCATGAACGGACTCCATCTGTATCAATTTAGGTCTATTGATGAACAAATGTTTTTACATAGCTTTGCGTTTTAAATTACAAAGGGGAAATGTGAATCTCGTGAAATATAAATACAATCACATGAATTAATGTCAGCATGCGCCGATGTTTTGAATCCAGCCCACTCCCACCGTAGAGACAAGAAACACAAAAATTCCCACGGCAGGCAAGTGTCGGAATCCAGCAAAGGCTCCAAAATTTGCTCCGCAGTCATGTATTCGGTGGCATAATAACCAACAAAACTCAAAGCATTCCCGCCGGACACTGGCCGAATCAATCCTTTTGTTTACGCGACCATTAAAAGGCAGAAAATATAATAACGATTGACTTATAATGGCAGGCATAAAAAATAAAGATAACTCCATAAATGCATACGGACGATCTTCCACGTACAATACGGAGCTCCGCATGTTATTTAGCTACTCGAAACTCATTATTTTGCCATTAGATACGGTTCGTCGAAACGTTTGAATATAGTCAAGGTACTTACAGAAAAACGGTGCTGTAATAAAAAGATTCTCCTTCAATGTTCCTCAAGACCTCAGTAATTGAATTTTTGTATTTGTGTATGATTTTTACATTCTTTTCCGCGCGGTCAGGATGTTTAGGGTGGCTGCCAGCAAGCGACTCCGAAGCCGGCCCCCGTCTCTTTTGAACTGGCGAATGGCAACGGGAGGAAGGCTTGGTATTAGGAATGAAAGCAGAGCTGACCACATAGTGTTTCGCTTCGCTTCACATTTATGTTTATGATTTTCCAGAAAAAAGGAATCCTCGAGAATGATTGAATTGAAAGGTATGATTCGGGTATCTAAATGGATTTAGGCATCCCATCCACAATGAAATTTAAAAACAGACATTCTGGAGGATTTTAATGATTGAATTTTACGGAGAACATTCCATTAATGTAGAACTTTCTTTCGACGGGTTTTTCCTTTCTTTCTTTGCCTCACTTTTATAAACTTATTTTTCTGTTAAGAGCAACTGATAGTATGTGAAGATGAGTGTGTTCGTGAAAACGAAAGCACAACACCAGTTTCTGTTTTCCTTAGATAAGGCCCTCGAGACACATATTTCCGAATATGACCTCAAAACAAGTAGGCATCCCTGTAAGAAATAACTTTGGGAACAAACTTCATAACCGGAATTATGATTTCAGGAGAGGTAAAATTAATTAAAATGTGCGAGAACATTCAAATATCATCGTCGTTCAGGCAAAAATCACTAAGTCCACAAAAACCTTTTGTTGGACTACTGCAGTAAATTAGAATTTGCATTAATTATTTCGTGATAGAAACCTGTTATCTGAACATCAATAAGTCAACGGTATCAGCTAGAAATGTCTGAAATAATTTTTACTATTCAATCCAATTAATCCAATCACAATTAATTAAGTTTAAACTGACCACATTTCGAAACTATAGTTTTGGACTTAGTGACTTTTGCCTGAATGACTTAATATTCTTAAGGACAAGCGCAATTGAATGACTAGAGAGAGATGTATTCATAAAAGTTATTACAGAATTAGAAGTTTTAAAATCACGCACGGAAGCTATTTTTATACGTCTGTTAATGGAGGTTGATGCAACTTATTGGCCACCTCAAGGGCCACCATTTGCAAACCTATAGCAGCATACGCCTTCAGTTCTATGTATATATTGAAGGGAGAGGTTTTTTGTGAAGTCTATTTATTTGTTAAGAAGTATATAAGAAAAGTGAGAAAAATTTTAGGTATTTAGAGTGTGTTCCGGTAAATATGGTAATTAGGAGAGAATAAAGCAGGATGTATTGATAAGAAGTTTGGTGAGAAAAAGTGTGGATCGAAGCTTTGATCCTATGAGTGGTTTTCTGGAGAGAGAGCAAGGCTCTGTGATTGGTGGTTTACAGGTTTTTTTTATTGAAGGTAAAATTAAATTATTTAATATTTATACAATTCCCTGAAGACTGGTGATTAACAAGGATTTTTCCCAATAGAAAAAAAAGTGTTTTTAAAAATAATTTGATACTAATTATAAAATTTGTCATACATGCATGACATTTTGTATTATTTATATGGTTATAACGAAATGAACTCTAAAATACATTTATTGGCAGCTCAGTTACCAGAAAGGGAAAATGCAATTTTCTCAGAAAGATTGTAATTAAGTGTTCAGTGCTCCGGAGTTGCGCATTAATTATGTTAATGTCATCTGAGTTCTTAGTATTTCCACATGCAGAAATTCTTACAGCAGTTTCAAGGTGAACTCATTGAGATAAATGGAACTATAGAAGATGGATATTAAGAACTTTGAAGCTATACATTCAAATTAAACAAAATCATTGCTGTTGCCACCTTGCTGACAGAACTGAATTAACATTTAACCTTTACTGAAATGATTGAAGTTACAATTATTGACCTCAACCGTTATCATGCCAATTAAGAAACTAAATTAGATTGAAATGTAAGATACTTTGTTGAGTTAATTTCGAAGAATTAAATGTTGACCTCTACGTCACAGAAGTAGCAATTACTCTCACCAGCCCTTTAATTTGGTCAATTGTGCTTCATCATGCTTATGCCCTGTGTATAACTGCCTATGACACGGAAGGTCAGTTGTAACAATGAGTACATAAGTTAACAGACTGGAGTACAGTACTTCTATTCTTGCAAAGAGTACCATGTGCGGAGCAACCTATATTTGTGGCTAGTTCTAAGAACTACAGAACATGTCCACAAAAGACGCAGTCTGTCATTTGCTCCCAGTGCTGAGATTTGTGGCAGAAGATATGCATCTAGGAGGCCAAGCATTATTCTTGGGCGGTTGTCTCAGTTCACATTTAAGGAGTCTTTTGAAGCGCTTCAAGGCTAAAATGCTGCACAGGCAGTCCATTCACGTCAACTCTAATGTCTCACGGACCCTGGCAATTATTAGTTATGCAAATCGGGTCGTTTCAAGCCGCCTCTGATTACGTCTCCGAGAGCCTAACACCGACCAGACAATGGAATAATTAAAGCAGGACGTTATTTAAATAGATCATTTGATGATCGCGTGAGTAGGGGAAGTCATTGTTTTGTTTTCTCGATCATTGTTCACCTTCGAATAAACAAGAACCTGAATTCGCGTGCAACCAACCTTGCATCACGGAATCGGGCAAAATGGTCGCGTTTTGTTATTCCCTTCCTCCCCCCCCTTGCCCTTTTTGTTTAACTCGCCGAACAAATGTGATAAGTTATAGCGATAAAAAGATTATGAGTGATAATGCTGGGTGAGCCAGGAAAGGGTGGGCTGCACACACCAGAGGGTTATAAACTGCCATTGTTGGTATTATTATTTTTTCTCGTTTCCCCCATCGATTTGAGCTGCTTAATTACGCTCAACACGTGCCGGCGCTGGGTAGTTCAGACCAAGAACGCAATTATGCGTATTATTGGTCGCTTTAATTGTTGATTTTGTGGTGATGCAGTGATAGTGCGGGTTATTCGAGTGTGGAAATGCCTTGAGGAAGTTGAGATCAGTTTTGTGATTGAGTATTTTAATGCAGAAGCACTTACTGGTGGAATGTGACCATGCCATGCATAAAATTTTGCAGTTAGTTTCTGGTTTGTCATAACAATGCTGTAATGTTATTTTATTGTCATGATGTTGTATAATGAAGGAAAATACGTTTTTATCAATAGTGGCGTAGCTAGATGGTTTAGTTTAAGGATTAAACATGCAAAAGTTATCATCTTCTCGTTTGTAACAATTCCAAATTGATAAAATAATAATTTCAGTCCCGCTTCAAGCAGTGACGCGCCAGCTGCCTGTTCCAAAGTTATGTTAGTATTTAATGATGTATTCGTGAGGATTTTGTGTTCTTTTCACATATCAGAAATACCGGTTTAAAGATTAAAAAAGAGTAGGCATAAACATCTCAGTTGTGAAATAATGAACAAAAAAAACCCACTTAGATTTGCTCTTTCCAATAAAAATACTAAAAATTTAAAAATAAGCTTGAAGTCTTCTATAATCTTTATTTGATTCAATTGTGCAATTCTTTATCAAACATAAAGCTACTATTCTTCGATATTTTATTATTTTTTACAGAAATTGGTAAAGTAAATTCTTTCCTCGAAAAGTATGTTAGTAAAATTATCATTAAGAATTGTAAGGGATGCATATAATATGATTTCTCTCATTTTTTTTCAAGTTTTTGGAATGAAATTCTGGTTGACTACCTAAATCTTATAAATGATATTGATACTTATAATTTATTTAATCACTCCATCCCGGCCACCGGACTTATTAAAATTTGTTTTCGATTTGATCAATATTTATTTTTAGAGCTATTTTATTCCTTTTGTCTTATGTTTACTTCATTTTCTTTTTCTTATTACATGAGGAATTGAAACTGAAATAGGAAGAACGCTTCTAAGACACTCGAGTATAAATTTCCAATAATAGAGTGGATTTTTAAATTTTTCATTTATATAATACGTAAAATTAACAATTCATAAAATTAACGCTCAACAATATCTCTTTCTCTCTGAGTTTTCACTGTTTTCTATATTATATGAAAAAAGTGCATTATGAAGCTTCGCAGTGCTTTGTAAAACTAAAATTTATCTCAGTAAAGCGCATCTGTGGAATGCCATAAATCTTTTCTTGAAGAAATCATGAGATAGTTGAAACGGAAATAAAACAGATATGGTAATTACTTTACGGATGAATAAGAAATATTCAGAGACCAGTGGCGAACCCCCGCCCCGGGCCTGGGGGGGGGGGCTGAGGTCATAATAACTTTGTATCGTCGTGATGAATATCAAACCTCAAGGCAAAGCTCGATAGCTCCCCCCTGGATTCGCCACTGTCAGAGACATTACAAGAGATTATAACGCGTTTGGGCGTACAGAAAATTCACCCTTGCCTAATATGTCATCTGGAAAGTCAAACGCCATTCCATCTTGGACAAACAATCTCTGACCTCCCCACCAAACGAAAACGAAATGAAATAAGCATCAAGATACCACTCCAGACAACAAAATGAAAAGCAACAAAATCCCTAACGCTGTCCCAAAGCAAAACCTGTACAATTAAGACAAGAAAAAAAAAGGAAGCATCGGAAAAATTCTCGGCATCGTATTTTGTTTCGCAATGCAGGCCAATTAACGAAGCGTCCAATAATTAAAAGGGTGAGCGGACGAACAGTTTAATTGCGGGTCTGAGGGACGATCCATCTCTCGCTGCAGCGAAATACGCCCAAAACTGCAGCTACCAGTCACCGCAAGAAGAGATTTGGGATTCCAGGGCCGCAACTTTCCAATTTATCAAGGGCCGCACTGTTTGTTGTGAGGCATATGAGTAGGCTGGAGAATCACGGGGTGCGATTAGGGAACGATTTACGGCCGCTTAACTGTCAATGGGAGTTGAGCGCGACATTTCTTTGCTGAGGCTATTATTCACGGGACACGTTCGGTAGCTTCCACGAGTATGCAAATGGGTAGAATTTTACTATATTACGGTCAATGAAATAGTTTGAAGAGATGACTTCTTAGTTATAAATCACTCGGATATGCCATAGTCAGTGACATCTCCAATGAGCAGCACAGGGTAAGCTATCCGTGTATAAAACGGATGTACTATATTCAAATTGAGAGCACGGGGAAAACTATGCGGTGTAGGAGTATAAGGATATACCACGGTCAGCGACATCTCAAGTTAACGATAGTACGGGAAAAGTTTTACGGTATGTTATTACTTCCTGGGAAATAGTTCTGAGTATGATCCTAAAGTACTTAAAATAACTGATATACCTAATTCTACAGAATTTAGTTTTATGACCCAAGTATAGATATTACAGATATTCTGAGTAATAAAACAGCATATTTAACACAAAAATTGTTAAATTGGACGGTAATTTTTACATAAGACACGTAAAATATGTCATTCAGCGGTGACGAGGTCACTTGTAGCTTTCTGCGTACTGTCTATTTGAGTTGTCATTGACTTTAGATTTGATTATCAACACATGGCTACAGTGAAAGAACACAAATCTATAGATTATTGTTTAATAATGGATATTCAGTTACATTTTTAATATTAAGTAGAATTATTAATTGAGAATAATTTTTCAGTTTATATCATCGGAACTTAAAGGATACACTTTATTAAAATGAAAGAACGTAACAAATTAAACTGCAATTCCATTTATTTTGTTTTGAGAGAGTTTTTTTTTCTTTTTTACCTGACAGTCATGTATTCTAAACGGCAAAAACTTATATTTAAAAAATTTTTTTATACATATATTGGACAGCATTATGAGTTTTTAAAAAATTTATTCAAAAACTAATAACAAAACTTTATAAATTACTAAAAAACTGTTGAAGAAACTGACTTACTGAAACTAAGACAGTAAATCTAAATAATAAATTAGATTGATACACTGTGTTTCTAAATTTATCAATGCGGTTAACTGCAAAATGAAGAGAAAATTAGAATCTATATTTGCGGTCTCCGCTTCGTAACAATCTAAGATTTGGTTGGTTGGGTATTCCCCAACTTTTCTACCAGCATATTGCATTTAATAGTCTGCAAGTTCACTGACTTCATTACCCTAATGCAAGTTAATCAATTTTACTATGATTGATAGCTTCCGTTAATTTTAAATGCAAAACCTTGAAAAAGGGATTAAGTCTTCTTTTAACAATTTCATTCTTCTCAGAAAAAAAGTGTGATTTGACGAAGAAACCAAAGGCATGGTGTCTAAATAAGTTATTAAATTAGTACTGAATTTTTACAAAAAATAATAAGGCAAAAGAGTTTGTGTAACTTTTTAGAATTGATTGAAATCATACTTTTAAGATTACTCATATTTATCGAGCAGGATAAATAATTTTTAAGATTTAGTTTTTTAAAACATACTTGCAGATTTGAATGCATTGAATGCAATTACAGCTTTATCAAGATAACGATAAAAAAGTGTTGTTAGTAAATAAAAAGACGACAGAATTAAATATTCCGGTATTTAAACACATTTTTCACGAATTTAAAATAATTTAGTTATCAAGCTAAAGTTAAGGATGTTGTAAATAAGGTGAAATTATTTAAAAACCCAATTTTGCAATAAATTTCATATAATTTGAAAATACCAAGTTTATTTTTTAATATTGATTTATAGATTTTTATATCTGAGGTAAACAAAACAGATAAGGCAGAGAAAATAATTCGATTTTCCATACCATAATTTTATTTTTCATTCGCAAATGTATGATTATAATTAATTTCCAGGGAAAAAAAACCTCCTTTTCCTGAAAATTAAATATGGAAATTTCTGTCATTTTAATTTATTCTGTTTTATTTTGGAAAAATAAATATATTCTAATGTATCTAAATTTAATCTTTAAATAAATAATAAAGCGATTCTTAAAAACGCTAAAACGTGTGCATTGTTGCCGTTTTAATTGAATCATTCATTGCAGAAACCACGTGAGTCATTTTTTTCCTTCAAAATTGTGTTTATGCTGTTTTTACATTCTAAAGGGGGTATTTACACAATGAGTGAAGAAACGACAAGAGTCAAATAAAGTCACTATATAGGTATACTCGTATAAAATCTACCAAGGAAAAAAATGAATCAGTTTCTTTTTAAACCCCCAGAATTTTGATATTATTGACTCGTGTAACCACACGAGCAACCACCTGCAGTTAAAGATTCAATAATTTCTTTTGACAGGATTAGTATCCATTCAATTAGATTTAAAGTGTCTTCAATCCATTTTAATCCATATGTTATATGATTAAATATTCATAGTTAATGTATTAGGTATGTCATAGTTAATTTAATTCTAAATTGTTTGGCTAAACGTATAACTGCTTTATGGCAATTAAAAATTTTTTAAATAACACCAAAATGTCTCTTAAAAATATTGAAGCAATTAATATAAATAGGCAAACTAACATAGCTTCTTCTGAATACAGATATAGTATATTTAAATAATTAAAAGTGAGCCTTTCAAATATTTAGTTTTTAAAATAAAAATCGGAACCAGACTTTCGTAATTCAAGACTCCGTTACAGTATTTTTTTGTTGTTTGAAAATGTTTACAATCACAAATGTATATTGATTAAGAATAAATAAAATATATAGATAATTTGGTCCAAATTATTGTAAGTATGAATTTTAATGAAATTATTTATATTAATGTGACTTTAAATGAAATAATTCGCTTACTTAAATGAAAGAAAAAAATTAGCAAAAGCAAATGTCACCAACCAAAATTTGCAATCCCTTATCTGAAGGAGTCTTTGCATATGCAAAAATAGTTAACTACTTTGAATGTTTCTTTTTAGAGAGTTAAAAATACACACAATAAATTTATTGCTTAGAAGTCAAAATTTGATATGCAGGATCAACCATCAAATTTATAAGATTCCTACATGTTACTCAAAATCTGATTTTTTACGTGTTTATGTGTTAGAAGAGAATTACAAATAATAACAAAAAACATTAGAAATTCTTTTTTTAAAAAAATTCTGATTTTGTCATACATTTTAAGATTTAAAACCTGCCTAATATTATATTGAAACGATTGACTTATGTTAAAGATTCTTACAAAGAACTTGAAATTTACATTGGAATTTCATAGTTTGTCATCATCTTTCCAAATCATCTACATCACATTTAAAATTTACAAAATGATGAGAATATTAAGAAAGTTCAATGTTGATAAAATAGAAAATTTGAAACAACTCAAAATTACTTTTTCATCTTCAAATATATCTTATCTGAAATTTATTATATATTTTAAAACAGATTTCTGGGCAAGAGTTCTATTCTATCAATGAAATATTAAACGAAAGCCAGCATGCAACTTTTATAAGATAGAATATTAAAGCTCTAATAAATTTATACTTATGAAAAAATTTTATATGAAAATTTATATATGAAAAAATTTATATATGAAAAAAAGTTTATTACAAACTTTTGCTTTCGTAATTCGACTAACAATAATATTTGGATTTTACTCTTTCCATGACTTCTATTTTTCTTTTTCGTTTTTTCATTTATCGAATTTTTGAGTATTTATTATTTATATTACTCTTACTCAAGAGAAGAGATTAAAGGATATTTGATCGAACTTGAGAATATTCAAATGCATTTATCAGTCTCGAACTATGGATATTTATATTTAATACACTATTATAATGATCATGTAGTCTTGTAATCAGTTTTCTTAAATTCGCAACTAGATGGCACCACTCGTATAGAATTAAAATAAATTGAAATTTAGCGATTAATTGATAATTAAGTTCTGAAAATATTAAAGTACTGTAATGTTATCGAGAACACACAACTGTAAAGAATTTCAGAATTCTAACACATAAGAAAGGGGAAGAAGAATAGATTACAAAATTCCATTTTTACAAGCATGAAGCAAGTTAAATAAAAAAAAAGGACATAAAAAGAGCGATATATTTACAGCATGTAAAGTTTCAAATTTTGAAATACGAAGACCATCAGAATAATCTTTACAGCATCTCTTATGAAACAGCATATTTTTCTACAACCTGGCAAAAAAGTTCGAAATCGTTATTAATTTAAATCCTTGTTACTAGTGGAAAAAGGATTGAATGTTTAACTTTGTTAGCTTAAAATAAAATACCATAATTTTAAATACTGAAAAACAATTTAGAAATTTAAATAATCATTGCAAATATTTTCATAATTTAGCATCTTAATTTGTAGATTACAATTATCTTGAAAATTCATTATTTCAAAGCAGTTCTTTAAATAACCTTTTCCCAAAGTAAATGGCATTGCTAATTTTTCTTGTTATATTTTCATAAGTGAAAGTTCATAGCAGCAAACATTCATATGGATATATTTCATTCATTAAAAATCTTACTGGCTTTCTTGCTTTGTCCACATAATCCATCCTATAATTTTCTCGGAAGAAAATCATTAAAACGACCCCAACGTTAATTTAAAATATTTATTATACGGTGTAATGATTAAAGGTTAGAATCAAATAAAAATATCCGCAAATGCTAACAATACAAGTTGCGAAAAATTCTTGCTAACAAATTCTTGCTAAGCCGTTATTTTCCCAGGTTATGAGCATCAGCAAAATGCCCTTTGATTAAAGGGACTTGAGCGGCCAAAACAAAATATCATATAATGAAGTTTTTATCCACTGTTTTCTTTGAGAAAATAACTGATTATTGATACAGAAATAGACTATTAGTTGAACCTATAATTCGCATAAACGCAAATAATGGGCAAATAATCGTACGGGTCAGATTTTTCATTATACAAAATGGTTTTATTTGAAAAATGAAAAAGGCCTTGGGAATTGTACGCGTTTAAAACCACCAATAACGATATCATAGAATTTTAACAATGAAGTGGGTAGAAATGTAATTGCGATACATGCCATAATGGTGCCCTCATACTGAGCGAAAAAGTCACTATTGGAACAAAAAAACAGTCTCGACGTAACATAAATATGGGATATATTATATATAGGAGACGTATAATTTGATTATTTTAATTTATCTTTCTTTGTCGTTCCTAATGGGCTGGAAATTTTTTATTCCATCTCCTTATTTGCATTTGCTGAATCCAAACCCTACGCATACCTAACCTTTTTTCCATTTTTTAATTACTTTGAAAAAGAAGGAAAGGAAGAGGAACAAATTTTAGAGGCAAATAATAGGTTCAATGACCAACCATCTTGCCGTAGTTTCTTTCTCCCCACAAAATTGAGATTGCACCGAGTAACAATCCTCTGTAACTAATTCCCTCCATCCATAAAGTGTTAAAAATCGGTTGCACCATAACTCTGCGCATGACCAAAACCATTTTTCACCCCTCTCCCGGCGCTTTTAATGACTGCCACACAGATTTAACGCTTTAACACCAAAACCGTGATAGCAGCGATTAGATCCCCGTTTAACGACTCCGATCGTGTGAGGAGTCAATGTGTCGAAATAACGAGAGGGATTGGAATCGTGATGGCGATTCGCGCGGAGCCCGCGCGTGGGCGAGCAATTAGGTCTTGATTCAATTTATAATCGAAAAAGGCTCGAATCGTGATCCGAAGGTTAAAGATAAAAAACGTATTCTTGCGTGCCTGATTTACATGAGAAAAGCTCTCGGGGAGACGTTCTTCAACGATCAGTGAATAGGAAACGTGAAGTGTGAACGGCGGGAATAATTTAATCAAAATATTGTAAAATGGGAACTTTTATGGTAAATGATATTGAGAGTCTTTAAAGTGGTCACGACTACAGATGTCAGTGTTTACAAGTAAATAAATGACATCTAAATGGGATTTTACTGAAGATTGTTCGTTACGTATGCACATTCGTTTAAACCGTATAACCTGTGAAATACATACCTGGTACTTGAGATTTGTTTTAATACTTGTTAAAGGATTCATAAATGCCCTGGCAAAAATTCTTTGTAATTTATACAAGGTGATTCAAAATTCAAAATATCACTGTTAGGATAGATAGAGAGCACACAAAAGCAAGCCAGAATCATGCAGCAATGTATGACTAGATGCGCCATCCAGATGAGCTAGACGATGCACAAACATACAGAAAAGACGAGCCAATGACGGGTGAAAATATTTTATTTGGCGATAATTTACCCTTGGATAGTATGTGCAGGCGGAAACTGCCCTAAGTTATTACAGTTATGCTCAATGGCGACGCATGGATTGACGAAACTTTTCGAAAATACCTTATATTTCGAGGGCATTTGCAAAGGCAATGGAGATTCTTGCCACCATATTAGCACTCGTATGCCGACTGTTGCTCAGAACTGCTACATGTTCTTTGTACCCATCGAACTTTAAATGGCGATCTCTGAAATGGAAAGGCAGCACTGACGAATAGCGCCCTCTAGCTCATCTGGTTGGCCATTCCAGCTATGCTTCCCTATGCCGTTTTGCACTGTGTTTTTTTTGTTTTGTTTTTCCTACCTCTTCTATCATTTCGTATGTTGAATTTTGAATCTCCCCGTATTTAACAGAAAAAGAGAAATTTTCACAACTTATTGCATTCGAATATCATACACTGTTCAACAGAATGTTTATTCGAGCAATATAGACTGCCTTTCCAACTTCTCCCTTAAATTTCAATTAGCCGAATTGCAGATTTGCTGATTTGAACTCTCTATATTCGACTCTTTAATTTTCACCCTGTAGGGTTTTTTCAATAGAACTCAGCAAACTATTCAATTTGAGTACAAATTCGGTGGATATTCAGTAAAAAGTGCGGAAATTAGTATTATATTTAAATAAACAATAATAATTTTACTGCAAGTACTTGGCCTTCAATTTTAATCTTGAATATATATTTCAACCAGTTCATCCATACTTATATATATATAATATATATTTTGCAAGATGTTAATTTATTTATGAAATGGTCCTATGATATGTCACAGGGACAACACCAAGCCACAATAAATTCCATTGCCATTTTTTAAATCCGAAATTGTCACATTTTTCTCTAAAAAAAATCAGCATCGATAAATATACCCCAGCATTCTGCAGTTTGATTACCTGACCAGGTAAATTTCTCAACCAGATGACACGTCTTTGACACATATTCCAGAAAATGTTTGCTTGTTTGAGACAATTTCTTTAAAATTCGAAATACGCCATTTTTCTCTAAAAAAATCCGCATTGATAAGCATACCTGAGACTTGATTACCTGACCATAAGTAAATTTCTCAGTCAGATTACACTTCTTTAACACATATTCCAGAAAATGCCAATTTGTTTCAGGCATGACTTAATTGCATGTCACATGGACCATGGAGAAATTCCATTCCCATTTTCTTAAAATTCGAAAGGGGCCATTTTTCGCCAAGAAATCGGCCCCGATGAACATACCCGAGCATTCCCGAGTCCGACTCCGTGCCCTTGACAGCCGCCACGAGTCTAATCAGAGCCGCACAATGCATTAACCTCGGGTAAAATCGAAAAGAAAGGCAGCAGCCAACAATGGGTAGCAGAGAACTCTTCTTTTAATTGTTGCACTCTGTCTCTACAATGGTTTGTTTACCCGGTGATTTGGGACGGAGCGAGGAGTGAGCAAATGTTAATACAAATTGAGCGGAGGAGAGGGCCTGGCAATGTCTGTCAGTGATTAGCAGAGACGGACTGACGTTTAACAGAGCCCACCATCAACAGGTGTCAGGTAGAGTTTGGGCGCCCAGCGGGGTGCCCGTGCTTTTCCACGCACTCAGTCCATTACTCATCTTTCTCGCCTGTTTTATTTATTCATTTAGTCTCTTTTCTTTCTTGTTTCTTTTGTA
This sequence comes from Araneus ventricosus, assembly GCA_013235015.1. Taxonomy (NCBI): domain Eukaryota; kingdom Metazoa; phylum Arthropoda; class Arachnida; order Araneae; family Araneidae; genus Araneus; species Araneus ventricosus. Next base: position 224,740 of record BGPR01000535.1, read on the forward strand.
GATATGTACACTGGGTTTGTGTTTTTTTGTATTATTAGGTTTTGATCAAGCATTGAGGTTTACAGTTATTGGACTTGATGTTTATAGTATAGAAGGTGATGCGAAGGTTTTTCTGAAGGTATTCGAAGTGGTGGCTACTTAGAAATAGGGATTTATTCTGCAAAAATAAAGAAAGTGGAAGGGGCGTATCAATAATAATATGTGAGAAGTTTGCTTTAAAATATCTTATTCTTTTTGGAAAGTATTCTTATAATATAAGATCTACAGTAAATTTTACTATTTTTTAATTAGAACTCCATGTCTTGTTCGACACTGCGGTCAAGACATTGACCGTGTCATTCAATATACTGTTCGATTTTTCAAAATTTTGTTTTAGTTATTGAGTTTTTTCGCTTTATTTTAACTATTTATCGCTTTACTTGTCGAGTTTTTATCCATTAAAACTATGCATTTTCGAAAAAAAAGCAAGAATTACGTTTTTAAAGTATTGAGATAATTACTTCTGTTGTAAAACGGAAAAAAATGGACTTACACAGTTTCTTCATTAATTAATTTAAACAGCATCAATATCTGTATTAGCTATAGGTTAATCATGAAATAGGATGCCCATAGAATTTACTCATGCCATAAAACTTTGGCGCATATAGGTACTTTGATAAACGAACTTCTAATCTTGTTATTCTGAAAGATAGGCAGCTTAAAATTTTGGTGAATGGATGGGCTTTGATAAAGGATAGTGTTTTGTTGTGAATATGAAAAACATGACAGGCAAAATCTTACATGACTATTGCCTTTAAAACGTTAAAATATTTGCAAGATTTCCTGCCTAGGAAACTACTCCTTTTTAAGTATCCAACTTTTTGCAAGAAAGTAAAACTATTCGATATTGAAAATTATTTTATTTTCCCATACGATTATTAAACATTTCTAGAGAGAAGGGGAATAATGACTTTTCTGGTATTTTTAATCCGTTGACCTCGACTTGCTCTCATTTGAAGATTCTGTCCATTCCAATGATAGCCCAGAGTTTTATGTCCTATTCAACGATTTATAACAATAGTCTATATAACTTACGACTGTTATAAATCCTTTTGCTTATTATACACAAAATTGTGAACATGATAATTAAATTTAAACGAATATTCTTTGGAACTACCATATGCAACTACATAACGAATTATGGATCTAAAAATCGAGGAAGGTAATACAACACAAGAAAATAACGGCATTTATATTTTATCTTTATCACTTACAGATAAAAACGCAGTATGAATATACGAAAACGAGATTGTATGACTATATGAAAACGAGTCGATCTAAACTGAAAAACTACAGAGATTCCTATGACTTAAAAAATTGTTACATTATATCCATTTAAATATGCCCAATTATTCAAGGCACTAATAATAAATCCACCAAATGGCGGAGAATGGAAACTGGCTGAAAGCGTTAACATATTCCCCACGGAAGAAGACTTTCAACTTTGAAATAGAAAGTTGTGTTCAGCATTTGATAGTTTTTAAAGTAAGTAAAAATTTGGAAATAATGAAGAAATTTGTAGAAGAAAAAAAAACGATAAAAATTTACTACTTTAAAAATTAAGTCGTTTTACTGAATCAATGCGCTCCTGCCTTTCAAATCCGAATATTATTGTAAGGTTAATAGATGAAGAAACTATTTTGAAAAACAAAAAAAGAAACTAACAAAAAATAAAAATCTTTAAAAAATTTAATTAACAAAAACAGAACGTTTCCGCCGAGAGAGAATTTCGAAGAAACAACACACATACACTTTGGAAGAAAAAAAGAGCATCGTTGGATCATAAACTGCACTAAATAATTTTTTTTGTCCCCAAAATGTCTAAAATAAGAAATAAGCGAAATTAAAGAAAGAATAAAAAAAAAAAAAGAAACGAAATGTCATCACATGGAAACTATAGCACAACTTTATTGTTGTTTCTTTTCAGTCAAATTCTTTTTATTTTTTACCCCTTTCATTTCAGAATAATTAGTCTCCAAGAAAAGAAACACCCCAGAAAGCTCACAATGTTTTAAAATAACGTTATCATTTGGCATGTAGATTTCCAGGATAATTTTCGTAAACAAATTTAAACGTTGTTTTGAAAAATAATCACCGTTCCCTGGCTATTATTCTGATCTTTTAGACAAAGCATTCTGTAACAAACCACGAAACCTCCCGTATAATTTAATTTCACGCTAACCCGAAGCAACATGCGATTATCTTTTGATTGTGGCGACGCCGCAAAGCGTCACGGAAGGAACCGAATTGCAGCTTAGAACATTTTTTATGCCTGCTTCTTTTCTTTACCACCTAAGGAAAAAATGCAAAAGAAAACCAAAGGAAAAAAAGAGAAATTATCTCAATATGGCTGACTTTTTCCTAATTAAAACAGTAGTGACGGTCGCTATTGTCGATGACCGAATCTTGAGCCAATTGTAAGGTTGGCTGTTGCAGTGACATTGGCGCCAATTTGGTGCATCTCAGGTGCCTTTTTATCTCAATTCTTTAGCACTTACTGACAATGTCTCATGCGCTTTATAATTGAGAAGGGGAGGGGGACACCCCCTCTTTCTTTTAATCTCGCTAAGATAATCGCATGAAACCGCAACAGACTCATTCATTATTTTTCGTTGGGGTTCATTGTCAAGGACCACAAAGCTCAACTGCTAAGTTAATTAGGAGAAGGTCTTTATTATTGTTATTTTTTCCTGTCTTCCTTTCGCATTCTTCCACTTCGCAGTATTCATAGCAGTGACGGCAGTATCATGCTTCAATAGGACTCTTCAAGGATTTTGGCTGGCACGCATTTTTTCCCCATTTTTCCTTTTTGTTTATACATCACTTGCCTTAAAAGGATGGTTTATGTCTTTTGTTGCATTTTGTATGAAGGTGAAATTGCAATGCTTTGATTGTAATCGGAGTAATTTGATGAAAAAATAACTGAAAGCAGAAAAATGAAGATTTGTTTTCAGGGAAAGCTTGACAAATGAATTTTTCAATAAAACTTGCGTACCAAATCTTCTTAAAATATTTTTCAATTTGCATTATTTAGTTCTAACGACAGTAAGCAACTACAAAATATGATGATATGAATTTGATGTTAGCGGAAAAAAGGGCCCACGATGTCCTTGTGGTAATTTTTCAGCTTCAGAACCGGAGGATTTTAGGTACAAAAGTCCGTTTCACCAAAGATCCTCCGTATATCTATGTATGGTGTACTATAAATGTGATTCCGAGAGGCCAATGTCCTTCTGCTGGTGTGGCGTGAAGTCTGGAGAGAGGGTGCCACTTTAGGCAACGATTCTGAATCATGATATCAAACATAAAATAGCTTTCGTGCTGCTTCAAAACAGGTTGTTAACTCCTTGCCATACGATTTTATTTAACCTCTTAATTAGAGGCCACTACCCATTTGGGATATTTTTTATGATTTCAATCTATTTAAGGTGGTAAAGGATATTCGAGGCATGTCCAGGTGATTTTTATATTTAAAATTATTTGTTACGTTGACTTAAATACGGATTTCAATAGCAAAACTTCTGTGATACGATGCGCGTGTCAGAGTCGTCATTGTATGTTAAGGGGTTAATATACTAATCAAAATAAAATTTTAATGAAAAAACAAGTGCTTAATGTAATGTTCAAACTTAATTGATCGGTTTGAAAATAACATCATCGATTTGCATTAATGAAATTAATTACTTTTCTGATTCTGTTTTAATGTTATTTTTAATTCCAGTATGACTAGATATACGCAGAATTAATTTTCCCAATGCAATCTTTGCAAAAACAATATTAAATCTGAAATTATGTATCTTAAATTAGGCATTGCGACATCAATACAGGTTGGGAAAATTTCGTAGCGTCATCAGTCAGAATTTTCAACATCTGTACACTGCCAAAAATATTGTCAAGAAAATCGTCTTGACATAAATTATTTGGCGAAAATGGTTCTGAAAAACTACTTAACACCAAATCTCTTTTTAGTTATCATTAAATTTGTATAATTTTAGAATCACGTCAAAATATGTCTCTAAATTTTTAAGAAGCTATGTCCTGAATTGACATTACATTAAAAAACATAATATTAAAAAAAAGACACAGACATTGCACGACATTTTCTACCGCAAAAGCTTGCTCTTCTAAGGACCCAATTCAGTCACATCAGGGCAGTGACATTTACCACGGCGCCAAAGGGATTTCTGCAATCGCCAAATTTCTCTTTAAAGCTTACTGTCCCTTTTAATTGAGAGAGCAATTTTCTTTTTCTTTCATCCTCCGCGACCGTAATTGTTAGGCCTCTATTCATTTGAGCAGATCGTATCGGGCGATGATCAGAATGCTTACTGGAGAGAGTTAATTGGCGACTGCGAGTTGCTTTTGTCCCTCTCCTTTTTTCCGTTTCCTAGACTAAAGGGCGGTGAGCTATGGCACTGAGTTGGGCATTAAGTGAATTAACTACTGGTGTTAATTGGATACATTTTCTCCTTCTATTTATTAAAGAGCTTTAGGGCTATACTATGGGATTGATTATCACAATACTAAAAGCATTGACAGTGAATTTTTGGCATTTTTTCTTACGGAATTCTAAGAGTTTCTGTTTTGAGAACCAATATGCTGAAGGAACTCGTCGATAGCTGTACAGAAATAACGAAAAATCATTGCTTTAGAAATATACTAATATGTATAGATGTTTATTGATATTTATTCTTCAAGGATAGTGATATACATTGTGTATGTTTTGTATTTAAGTTGAAATTACTCTATACGACGAAATAAGAATAAAATATATTAAATATGTTGGTAAAAATTTTAAAGAACCGGTTAAGTCTTGTTTATCTGTACCATTGAATTGCTGCCGATATCAAGATAGATGTAATCAAACTTGAATTAAATCCTTTTGCACTTCAAAATATTCAGCCCTGAAAATGATTTACAAAGTAAAATCTTGTTTGTTTTTCATGAAATAGAAAGAAATATAATTTCGCTTCTGTGTTGTCGTGGGAACTAGACGAATTTATGCAATTGGGAATCATTTTATATATTTCCTGTTCATTATTGCAAACTGTACATAAATGTATATAGTTTGGTATCCAAAATCGAACCATCTCCTATCTATTGCACAACTGACTAGCTACAATACAATAAATAATTAATTTTTTGTATTGTTTTTGGAAACAACTCTGTTACAAAATGTGCATACTGGAGTTTGTCTCCACTTGCATAACTGTGTCTAATTCTTTTATTCATTCGTTCATTACATTTATTGTATTAAAAATATCATTTCCTCCATGTACTGCTAAAATATTTAACTTTTATTTTCATTTTAAGATGTTAACATGTAATGAATTAATACAGTGCTTCATGTTTTAAGAACATATTTTAAATCGCATCTCATTTGGATCAACAAAAAAGGTTTGTACATAGGTAACCTTGAAATACATACAAATGATAGAAAAAAGTTTGCATTGTAAAGGATCTAAAGTTGGATGCCTATTTTACTGAACTACTACTTCTTTTTTACTTTTCCGTATAAGAAGAAAAAATCTCATTATTATCACCAAAATGATTCACCTAGAGATTTCGATGAATCTCCACGCTTTAGACCTCCCAGATTCTAAAAATCACAGTTTGAGAACACTCAAAAAACGCAGTGTTTTAGAAGGAAGAAATTTGGTATATGGCCTTAACACCAACACTATAGATACGCAAGAAATGCCGGACGAAATCCATCAAAGGTATGTCTGCCTGGGTGACCGTCAGTTCGTGAAAACGATAACTCAAAAATGCAATAAACTGCATGGATGAAATTTGGCAGGTGGTTTTATGACTAGAATAGTAGATCTTTATCGAATTTTGGGCCAAATTAGTCAAGGGGTTAATTGTCTGACGATCTATATATCCGAGTGTACCTAAAAGCGATAACTAAAAAAGGCAAGTTAAATAAATAAACGAAATTGTGTAATCTCTCTATAAATCGAATTTTTTCTAACTTTCGAACTCAATCACTCAAAGGGAAGAGGTACAAAATGCATTCTCTATTTTCTTTACTGCAGTTCGAAATTAAACGCAAAACACCCTGTACTAAGCATAGAAGAAAGGCGAAGGGAGAGCCCTCCTGCTAATTCTATTAAAAACCTAGCTGTGCTAGAACAAATATTATGATGTTCTAGCATAGCCAGAGACACCGAAATCAATGCATTGTAGTCATTTGAATACATTATTTGATTTTCTGATGTACTTAATTTCCTATTCAGATTCGCCAGCCAAGCTTTAACCCCAACACGATCCCAACATGCAAATCTAGCGACTTCTCTCTCCCTTGGCTTTGCCTCATTTAGGATTCCCCATGCACAAGATTTTCGTGATGATTATCCGATAATCGTTTGATTGTTCGAGCAAAACTGCACGCGTTTCAATAATAGCGCCGGGCACGGCCCTCCCTGTGTCAATACGACCTCTATTTGCAACCACCGCGCCGAAATCTCGTTGAGCCCGCACTGTCAAAATGTAAACAAAACGAAGAAAATCATTATATTGGGTAAGCACGAAGCGCACACAATCTCTATACTTTTACGAGCCAAAGCGTTGCAATTAGATCTAAGCGGTAATGTAATAGCATCACGCGATATACGGCATAATATGGGAAGATAGCGGTTTTTAGTGAACAAATTGCTGGCAAACCTGTTTAAGGTGGACGCTATTAAGATAGGAGAAATTGTCGATCAGGTTTTTTTTTCTGGGCGGGGGGAGGGGGCATGTTGCGCAAGGTGTTTTTATTATTTAGTTGTTTTATTTTTTTCTGTCGTATATTTCTGCTGTGTGGAGGTTTGTCAGCCAAATATGCGATAAGCAGTGATCAAGTTAATAGAAAGAAAGAAACAGTTGGTTTTCACCTGAGTAATCGACACGATCGGAATGGGCTGTCGAAATGATTTTCGATCTGGGAATGTTATCGACATTTATTGCTATCTTATGAATCATGTTTAATAATTCCCTTTCCACATTAATGCATTGTATTAAGAATAATTAGAATACTCTAAAAGCATAGATTGGGAAGAATTACTAATATACTAGCCCAGATCTCTCGGTAACGCTCTGACGTCACCAACAATAAAACTCGCGCCATAGCACTGCGAGACGTTAAACAGCATTATTTCATTGTTAGAGAACCTAAATTTCAGTAAGTTTAAATTTAAAAGAGTAATTTTCGTTCTAATTTCAAATTGAATAGCTCTAAAATAGTGAAATAAAATTTGATATCGATTGATATAAAATTTATCTCGCTATGATCAATAATTCCCGAGAAATTTTAAATTATATTAATCCTATATTTCAAATTAATTTCCGTTTTTTAATAGAAAGTAGTAAAATCACGTCAGTGGTATATCATGCGCGTGATATAGTTTGGACGCCAGGATGCGTCTAATTATTTATTGCAATCGTGATTATATAATTTGATAATATTTTTTGGCAACGTTAAAATTCACACAAAGACATCTGAAGTACAAGGAAAATTGTTAAACAACGAAAAATACTTCACATGGAAAATTGTTTACCAAGAGGATTTTGAATAAAGAAATATGTAAATAAAAAATATATTTCCTGTCATAATACATATGATCATTTTACTTGTTTTCAATCAATGTTAAACATTTCTCTCGCATATATATTTATTTAAACACGTCAGGTTTGACGGAAAATCTCTCGAATGAAGAGGCAATTTGCACCCGTCATACCATGACGGGTGATTTTTCTAGTTTTTATTAAAAATCATAGGATAAATGGCATAAAAAATTACACGAATAGGCGATAATTAATGTGATAATGAATCTCCACTTTTTAGATTTCTTTGAGTCCATTTTTGGAATTATATCTGTCTGTCTGTGAACACGATATTTCAAAATTGCAACGTCTTAGATGAAATTTAGTATGTCGTTTGTCGTTACAATCAAATCGCAGTTCCGTATTAAATTTTGGACGAAATACAACAATAGAAAGACTGATTTTTTATTCATATGTGCGTTTGCAAAATAATCATATGCAAATCGTTGCATATGCACACGATAATTCAAGAAAGCAGCAAGTTAGATGGATGATAGTCGAAAGCCCCATTTTTTCCGACGACGGATGGTACCTCTCCAAGAAAAGTATTGGCTTCTGGTATACTTTTTGTTTCAACTTCGCTGCATCATTATTGCAGTTTACGACGCGCATTTTGAATTTTCTATGGTTAAATTATTTAATTACTGCTGAAAATAGATAATAAGATTACTTGATTGTAATTTTTTACTTCTCGTTCTTTAACCCTGAAGGAGTTTTTTATGTACACCTGTGATCTTCAAGCGTATGGGACTCCTTTGCATGGGTTTGAAATTACGTTGTTAAGAGAATCATGAATATAAAATGATGCAAGTTTCAATTGAAATCATATTCCCAGAGAACAATCTGGTCGCCGAAGGCGGCTAGTTGAAAATAAAATAAGAAGTGACTCTTTTTTGTTGATGCAGTCTCATCCTCAAAATTAAGTTAATATAACGCAAACGGGGTTATATAAAAAATTTAAAATTTCCAAGTTTATTGAAAGGGCTATTAAAGCTTCTATGGTAAATTGGCTTTCACATATGAAACCGCTGGTTTGTGATATATTTCGGACTTTGGATGTACCTCCCATTGCCACATTTTTTTTCAATTCTCAGCAAAATTCTTCAATATCAAATTTAATCACTTCAACCTTCAAGTCCGATTAACTCACAAGAAACCGAAGTTTTAAAATGTAATTTTCCATCCTCATCACTCGGCGACCGTCATTGTTCCAGTGTTGTAATAAACTGTAAAAGAAGTCCCTTGTATAAATACCTGTTTTTTATGCTCAGCTATCATATAACGAGCAACTATTAGCGCGTTCCCTGGGGCGAAACGACATATGCTGCTGCATTTAAGCGGGTCCTTCCATTTGCTGCTGCAATTACACCAGAATCATTTTCTAATGGTTATCGTTCACTTCTGAGCACATCTGAACTTTCCAGGCCTTTTTTTTCCTCTATGAATGTCCGCTTTTTATTATTATTATCATCATTTGTATCTGCTTCCATACGGTGGACACTAAATGTGCGCAAGGATGACCTTGTGTCTCTGCAGCAAATGTACCAGGTGCATGATTTATATTTTTTTCATTTTTAATTTACTTTTATCACATACTGTTATTTCGGACATTTTTTCTCCTCCTTCCATTTCTGTTACGGGGTCCACGAAGATTGGATTGGATTGGATTGTCATTTGGTCCGACGATCACCAGTTATGCCTGAAGCATTTTGTTGCAAAAAAGTCACTTCTGGCACTGTTATCAAATATGTATTTTTGGGGTGTGGAAGGGCAATGAGGGCAATATAAAATCGCATGCGATTTTTTTTAGAATGCCTATAATTACGGGGACAGATAGGGTGTGATTGGGATTATAGAGAAGTCACCAAAAGGCATACATTATGAAATTTACATTATTTATTAAGAAATACTCCAGCCTACTGAATGAAAAATTATTTTTCGTCATCTTTTCTAAAGGAATGTTGATTTTATATGCGGATAAGATGTGATTGGGATTATAGAGAAGTTACCAAAAGGCGCACGTTATGAAATTTTCATATATATTTTTTCAACCTACCGAATGAAAAATCGTTTTTCGCCATCTTTTATGAAAGAATACCATTTTATCTAATGCGCATAGTAATTTTTTTCTGTATAAATGCATTGCATTCATGGGTAAAGCTACTATCCTCAGGGTTTTAGAATCTAGAACGCAGCTTTGCCATATCGGTTTTACATTCGATAATAATAATTTTATTTGAAATTTGCCGCCTCCCAATAAGTTTCATGTAATTAATATAAAATCATCTTTCATATTACTATGTGCTTACGTTTACCCACTTTTAAGAAACGTGTTTTTTTCTTGTACTAGAAAATCACCCGTCATGGTTTGACGGGTGCAAATTGCCTCTTCATTCGAGAGATTTCCCTTCAAATTTGACTTGTTTAAATAGATATATATGCGAGAGAAATGTTTAACATTGATTGAAAACAAATAAAATAAACATATGTTTTATGACAGGAAATATTTTTTTTATTTATATATTATTTAAATATTTCTTTATTCAAAAAACCTCTTGGTAAACAACATTCCGTGTGAAGTATTTTTCGTTGTTTAATATTTTTCCTTGTACTTCAGATGTCTTTGTGTAAATTTTAATGTGATTGGGAATCCTAGACCTTGAAAGTGCAACATAGAGCTGTGCATGTGAAAAGACCGGCTCATCGAGGTAAATTCCAATATGATCGAAAGTTTGCCTCTTCGATTTGTTGATAGTCATCGTGTAAGCTGGAATTAACGGGAAATGGCGGCGGTTGAGAACGAATGGTAGATTCACGTCACTGGTGGCTAATTTAATTCTTGGCAAGAAAACAACATCGCCACGATTGCATTCAGATACAATTTGGCGTCCAAACTGTATCAATATATATATATACAACTGACGTAATTTACTACTTTCAATTAAAAAAAGGGAAATTAATTTGAAATATAGGAAATAATTTAAAATTGCTCGGGAACTATTGATCATAGCGAGATAAATTTTATATCAATCGATAGCAAATTTTATTTCACTATTTTAGAGTTTTTAAATTTGAAATTAGAACGACAATTACTCTTTTAAATTTAAAATTACTGAAATTCAAGTTCTCTAACAATGAAATAATGCTGCTTAACGTCTCGCAGTGCTATGGCGCGAGTCTTATTGTTGGTGACGTCATAGCGTTACCGGAGGATCTGGGTTATTATATTAGTAATTACTAAAATGTATCTACTCTTATTTTGGTTTCACTAATTCTGTATTTCAGAGCCAAACGAATGAAAGTCCAAACTTATCGATTTTCAGACTATTACAGTTTTGCTTGAAGAATCTGATTTTGCATCAAACCATAACAAAATAGGTCTGTTAGAATTTAACTTTTTATAATTTACTAGGGATATAAGAGCGTATGTCGAGATCCTTCCTTTCAATTTATTTTGCTTTCCTGGAAGGTTGGGAGATTGTGACTTGCATTCATCTGGTTCTGAGGTACAGAATTAGAATTTTCGAACTTTTTGCCTTTATTTTCATATTTTAGCGCCCCCCCCCCCAGTAGGCCTCACCGCACCAGTAAAAAATCACTGGCGAAAGGGATTTCTTTTGAAGACTTATAGCTATTTAGTATTTATTTTAAGAATTGTTTAAAAATGTATAAATATTTCATTTAAAAACTAGACGAAACAAATGAAAGGAAGTAAATGCTGTTTTGTAACTAATCAGTTGCAAAACTGCACTTATTTCCTTTCATTTGTTTCGTCATATTTTTTCGTTACTAATCAGTCACTAATACCATTTTTTTCGATTCTTAATCAATTTTTCACTCTTTTCCCTTATGTGCCAATATTTTGAAATATAGCAAGTGCACTTGTATGTTTTAGATGACATACACAATACACTTCAGAATTTAATAATCAGATAATCTATTAATTTAATTAAATGTTTATTCCATATAAGTGATTCCACCTGGTATTTAATTTGAGAACAATTGCTTTCATGATTCAATAATAATTATAATAATGTATTATATACATTAAAGACTAAAAAGTAGAAAATGATGAAAATAAAAAAATTAGTACACTAACTGCTTTTGAAAACTGTTTTTATTAAATTTATTTAAATGAGCAGTGTAGTTATGCTAACTTTCATCAGCCGGTATCAAAACAATATCAAGATAAATAGATGATAATGTAGGAAAAATGGAAAAATTGCGAAATAGTCAGAAATTAATTTCAGTGATTAAAAAAGATAAAAAATCACATAAAATAATCGGAAATTATTAAATCTTTCGATGAATGAGAAAACAATTAAGAAAGATACCAAAATGGTCTAAAATTAATATGAAATGCATCATAAGAAAACAAACATTTTGGAACAGATTGAAATACTAAACAATATTCTCTTCACGGTGAATTCAAATAATATTGCATTACTGCATGATGCATATTTTTGGCAATATCTAAAGGGTTTCAATTTTTTCATCAATGTGCTCTTTTTTTAAATTGTTGCGTTGTTTCTATGAGTTTTAAAAATTTCATCGTGTATTAGATAGTCTTTTACGTACCAAAATGCATTATAAAGGTAATTGTAGAATGCATCATATTTCCGTACGAAAAGGAAATAAAATAACCACAGTTGTTATGACATAAATCGCCGGTTTATTTAATCCCAACAGTCGATTCGATTATTTCTGGAAACACCTTTTATAGTTATCGCATCGGGCAGAGATAGCTGATTTTTATGAGTCACGTCTTTTCAGCTTAAGTTATCTTATTAAATAGCTCTAGTAGGCTATTCGGGTGTGTAAGGATACCTTCAGATTGAATGGGAAGGTAACAGTAATAAAGAAAGCATCTAAAAAAGAAATCAAATTTTTGTTTCTTTATCTGCCCTTAAAGTAGAAAAAGTTTGATATCTTTTTTGAATATAGGAAGCAATAAATGGTGCGTTCTGACTATGTTGGCTCGCCTCCGTATAAGGCATACTCGCTTCACTCACAAGCGTCACATTTCTAGCGAAAGGGCGCTAGTGTGTCCCGCATATCATACACATTTGACTGTCAATCACATTTTAATTGAATGTCCTTCTTTTAAAACTCATCGTGATCATTATTTTCATTCATCCTCTCTAACAAGACTTGGTGGGTGAAAATCACCACCTAAACATTTGTAACTTTTTTAAAGGCTATTGGTTTTTTTACATACATTTAACATTTTTAGCTTATTTGTCTCATTGTGGTACATTTTGCTCAAATTTTATAACTTTGCGTTTTATCTAATTTTCATCTCGTTTTAACGTTTTCAACTTCCCATTTGATTTGAAAACCTTACCATTTGACTGGCGCAGTTTAGCCAAGAATGGCTCTTGCGCCATTAAATCTCAATCAATCAAGCATTTTGACTTTAATTTTCAAAAATTGAATAGAAAACTTTCCCTCTTTGTTTATTTTTTTATTTGAATGTTCATAATGTGTATTCACTCTAAATTTGAAAGGGATGAAGCATCTAGAGAAAAAGTACTTGCATTTGTCTTGATTCTATTATAGTTTCGCAAATCAATGATCTACGAAGTGATACTTTTTTATTAGTTGTTGGCCTGCTAACAAATTTATTAGAAGTTAACTTCTTTTTTCCGATTTAGAATCATGTTTGCATCTCTCTCTCTTTTTATATTTGGGGGTTGAGGAAGATGGAGTTGGACGCATTTGTCCTCTTTGTTTGCCATGATGTAGACAAAGGAAATAAAGTCACCAGAAACAGCTAGTGAAGAGAATATATATTATTGTCGAATGCATTTCAGGTCTAAGTTGATTCACTTGAGTACTTCATCTATTAAGAATGCTCAATTTTTCATCTTCCTATATTCAGAATTCCTCGAATCTCATGTGTGCAAAATAATTTTATGACAACTGCATACCGGATCAAATACTGATCTGAAAAAACCTGTTAAATACAAGTGAAGCAAATGGTAATCAGGATTTCAGAGATGTTTTGAACTGCAACACAGCAATATTCTGCCGATTACAAATGAAGCGAATTTTCATCAGTGAAAAACGCTCCATTATTCCGGAGTGATTTTATCCCAAAGAGTTGCAAATATGTTATAACAGATTTGCTTCTGATGGATTTCACCCAAAATTAGATATGGATCTAAAATTTTGGTGTAAAGACCATTTAGCTTGTACCATTGGTGAGTTATAATGTTTACGTGTACACAGGTAGTCAGACAGATAAAAAGATATAATTTGAAAAGGGTTTTTCGCACGCTTCGGGTAGGTCTACATCGTGAAAATTCATCAACGTTTCGAAGTTAAAAATTTGGCGATTACAATATTTGGTCTTTGTATATGTTGTATACCAGAAAGTTTAACACGTTGGGTACCAAGGGATTCACCGGTGAGTTCCATGTTTATATTCAGTTCGTACCATAGGGCTCGTCAGTGAGTCCAGGGAATAGATTTTTTTTGATGAAGTCTCAGACATTTTACAAATAAAAGGAACAACCATGTAAAATCGCACTGAAAATATGTACATTTTTCAAAGTATAGTTAACATCGGTAGCCAACTTGTTTAAGCCACTGCAATGGGCAAAAACAAAACTGAAATGAAGAGGTGGGTCAGAAGCAGCTTCACAAAATCAGCGGCTTCCAGCAAGCCTTAAGCAAGCCCGAGAAACTGGCCTTTTCCACTTCATTTTTCTTCCCTCCCGGAAATTCCCATCAGGGAAGATCGCCCACGTGCTGCGCGTCGCTATCGAACCAATTACCCTTTAATGTTTCTTATTATTTTTACCAAATTCGATTGATTAGCTTTCCCCTCCGTCTCTCCCCTTCGGCTCACTGCACGATTTGGCCCTACCTTCTTCTTAATTAAAGATACCTTTATCTCTCCATTAATGAAGATGAGATTAGATTTTATTATTATATCTCCATCGGAACAGTTGTTGCTCATTGATTGATGCCGATTTTTCATCACACGATCGCTGATCGGCGCATTGAATTAGGCTTCGCAAATTACATTGTTAGGGCGCGTCAAGAGAGAATTAATTTGGGGCGGTCCTCGCTTTTTAACCTGGGAATGGGGAGGTTAGGATTGGACGGGTTTCGGAGTTTGTTAAGGTAAAGAGTTTGAGCTTTTTTTTCGGGGGAGGGGAGGGGGGCTTTCTCGTATACGAAGACAAAGTTTTGTATCTTCAAAAAAATTCGACCTCGGGATTTTGATGGATCTCAAGTTCTAGAACTCCTAGAGTCCGCAAAACAATTTTCGGAATTATGTGTTGCGGACCTTACTTTTTAACCTGGGAAAGGTGGGGTTAGGATTGTACGGGATTTGTAATTTGTTGGGTAAGGAGTTTGAGCTTTTTGTGTCTTTTTAATTTTTCGTATACGATGTATATCAATTCTCCCTCGGGACTTTGATGAATTTCCAAGATTTAGAGCTCCTGGGGTCTGAAAAACATTTTTTGAAATTATGTTGTCCGTTTGTTTGTCGATCTGTGGGCAAGACAACTCATAAACGGAACGAGCTAAAAGAATTAAATTTTGTATACTGTCTTTACACTAAAATTGCAAGTTTCTGTTGAATTGTGGACGAAATCCCGTCTAGGTGAAATCCTTCTCTCTATTCGTCCGTGAACTTGTAAATACGATAACTCAGAAACGCAACGAGCTAGAGGAGCATATGGGGTTTTTTTATCATTTGAATTTCTGATTTGCATTAAATTTTGAATAAAATCCGCGGAAAGGTTGATTGTCTGTCGGTCTGTATGTTCGTTTGTACTTAAATGCAATAATTTAAAATCGCAACTAGCGAGACAAATGAATTTTTTCATTTGCCTTGAAATCCAATTCGAGACTTTCATTTGGCCTTGAAATCCAATTCGAGGCTTTCATTTGGCCTTGAAATCCAATTCGAGGCTTTCATTTGGCCTTCAAATTCAATTCGTGGCTTTCATTTGGCCTTCAAATCCAATTTTCACCCCAGTCCATCAACGGAAAGAGGTTGAAAAGATATAGTTGATTGTAGGCTATGGTAAGAAACTAAACATAAAATACCCCGTAGAAAGACGAGAGGAGTACATTCTAGTTGGTTAACGATCATGATTGTGAAATTTGAAATGATTATTTATGTACTAATTTAAAGACCTGGGAATTTAATTTTATCTCAGTTTCACCTTTTCGCTAGTTACGGGATTTATTAGTTCCAGCGAATTTTTCTGTGAGTAAATTTAAATTTATATAAATTAAAGATGAAAAATATAAATTGAATTTATAAACGAATAGACGCTCATACATCTATAAACATAAATACAAAAAACCGCCAAATAAACGAAATCTAAGCTGATAGGTGCCACACATAAACCTCAAATTTGTTTAGAGGCATAAGTTTATTCCAAAATATATTCTACAAAAGATCACTTGCTAATAAGAAATTACTATTATTTTTGTTACCCAGTACTTTTTCCTTCATGAAAAATAGATTACTTTCAATTTTACCCAATCAAAGGTTTCAATGATTGGGTAAATATCAATGACCATTACTCTTGCAAGAGTTTTATACTCTTTAAATAAATGGCCAAACATGGGAATGATTTCAAATGAAAATTCTGGAGGATTTTAAAATCTGGCTGGTAAATACTTGCTAAAATCAGGCGCCTCAGTTTCGCTGAATTTTGCATTTAAGTCAAAATCATACTTGATCTTCGTTATTTTCATTTACAGATGATTAGCTTCTGGTTCCATTTTTATCGCGAAAATCTGAAATCATAATGATTGGTACCATAAAAATGTACCATACCACTGGTACCATAAAAAATCCATTCTTTCAAGCTTTTAAAATCTTCACACACAGTCTTGTCGTATTAATATTCAGACCTAAAATTTTTCTACACAAATTGTTGACAAAACGAAGTTATACCTAAATTGCTCATGCAACATATAGGAAAGTCTGATTATCTTATTTTCTTTTTGTTTTATCTCATGACATTGATTGAGACGTAAAGAGGTTTGCTATGGTCCTAGAGTTAGATAAACGTGCGGTTAAATTCCACCAACATGCATCCCTTTTCCTTAACCGCTTCTTCATACGAATATTTTTCCTGTCATTTTCAAAATTCTGTCTTCCTCATTTATGTATTAAAGAGATCTCTATCGCAACTATGGAATAATGCACCTTGAAAATTCAATTCCTTGAGAGTTTTTAATCACATTTGTTTTTTCTTAATCGTCATCGTTCTGTAATAATCATTTAGAATGATGTTGAGTTCGGAGTACATCAGGATTGTCCACATTTGAACAATACCCTTTACACCAAATGATAGTCATTATGTTCTTAAAATACCGAGATAAATAGATAATGGCAGTTGTATGGTGAAACGCAAAATGCAATTAAGTGATCGTAGATTCTATAATAATGGGTAGCTCTCTGTCTCCGTTTGTAGAAAAGAATGGAAACATAGTTCTTCTTTAAAGCACATACTTAAATAGCAGTATTCGAATTCAAACAAAAAAAAGGTTATTTTATTGTTGCTATCTAGAAGTCTTTGTAAATCGAAGGAATTTTCCTTTGATTCAATTCAAATGGTAAATGATCATTCTAATTGTGAGAAAGTATTGAATGGGTTTTTCCTCCACAAACTAACTGCGTTTCGAATTAATTATGGTTACATTTAATAATTCTTGTCAAACAGCAAGGACTGTCATAAACTGAGAATAATAGTAAGAAAGTTTCAAACGAAACCTATGAAACTTAACAACTCATTAGTATACTCTTACAAAGAAAAAAATTAAATCGGTAATGACAGTGGCAACTTGGGTTGAGAATATGCAGAAAGATACGAGCGGTCGAATCACCGGTGAATAACATAATACTGTAGAATTTCAACAATCCGGCCTAGTTTAAAAAAAATTTTCTCCGTAATAAAATGAGGAATAATTTATTTTACCAAGGCGTTGAAATTTTTCAAAACTTTTGACTCTGTCATTTTAGGCCTACCTTTTTACATTAGTGTAATCAATTATCAATGAACATTAAAATAAGTTTAAATAGCTTTTTAAAGAATTAAGTCTACGTTTTACACTATTGTTTAGTTTATTTCCAAACTGTGGGTACCCGTACTGTATTGTGTACAAGAATTTTTTTGTAGCCTGCGATCAAATTTGGCGTTATAAAATTTATATTAAACGATGCGCCACATATTTATTCTTAGACTCTTTCTGCAATAAATTTTTTAAACGAATCAGCTTACAACATTTATAAAGTAATCGTCTTTACTAAGAAGTCAAGAAATACAAATAAAAGAGGGTTTCCACACAAAAATGACATTTTTAATGGTATGGATGAGATGAGTAGTGAGAGTTTATAGAGCTCCGGCTTATCAGGCTTTTATGTTATCCGGCCTGCCCTTCCGCCACATTAGGCCAAAAAGTTGGGAATCTGATCTATGTGTGCGGGCTTTAGATAAAGCTCCATGATATTAAACAACTTTTTTTGGATATAGAGTTTCAAAGCATATTTCTGTCTAAACAAAATTCTCAAATTTATCAATTAGTTTTAATCATATTATGATGATATTTAGATCTATTTATCTAAACGTCTTGATGAACCCCGTAGCTTCCGCCATGCTGTTAATTTCATTTGTCACTAACAATAATGAATAAAACAAAAAAAATTGAATATTTGTGGAAATATTGTTTTATTTTAAGACGTGCCCATAATTTTAAGGGATTTTTTTACATGACTAATTGTTAAAAATCTAATATAGCGAAATGAGAAATCTATATGAAAAGTTTCAGATCAGTAAGAGTAAAAGAAGTATACATAGTTTTTGTTGCCATTCTACGGAAACTCAATTATTAGAGTAAAGCTTTCCCCCTTCAACTTGAGAGGCCGCGGTGGCCTAGTGGCAAGGTCTCGGCTTTGGGGCCGGAAGGTTCCAGGTTCGAAGCCCGATTCCGCTGAAGATCCGCCGAGTATGGGGCCTGTTGCACGCTAAATCATACGCAGTGGCCAAACATCCTCCCGTTGGTGTGGCGTGGAAGTTTGGAGAGGGGGTGCCAGCTAAGGTGTCGTCATCTGACCGTGGTTCAAAATTACGAGGTCCGTCCCAAAATATCCCTAGTCTTGCTTCAAAACGGGACGTCAATATAACTAAACCAAACACCCTTCAACTTGAAATCTATTTAAGAATGCTCAACTGTGAAACTTAATTAGTTAATGTTCTTGTGCATAAAATTTGAATTTCAATGAAGTTTGAATTGATAATAACCCAAAATAAGAACTCAAGTCTTATTATTTATTTAACTGAATAAATTGATTTTATAATTATAGCTCAGCATACCATACAAAAATGCAGATAGAAAAATAATGACGTTATTGATTTGCATAATTAAACGTAACACCGCCACCGTATTCTCAATCTTACTATTAAAGAATCTACATAAGTAGGTGATCTTAACTACCGAATCTATTAAAAATACAAGCTCTTGTTAGTCTTCTGGAAATAAACAACTAAAATGCTTTAAAAAATAATAACGCAACTGCTGACATTTGCAAACGATCTTCCTCCGCTGCCAAGAACGGGACGCAGAAAACCCCTGACGTAACGGATGGTAATTAACGGTACATTACAGACGCGAGACCGTCACATAACTCATGCACGTAACGAGCACCTTGGGCTAATTAAAGGGTATGACGTCGAGGGATGCATTTTTTTTCCGTCTAAGAACCGGTCAAGATTGATCATGCTCAACCAGAACCGAGTTTTGGGTAACACAGGTGTTCTAAGAATTCCAGTTCAGGTAGCGACAAAGAATCGCGACAAATAATTATAGTCTTTGGTGGATCGGGACCGTGGGGGGCTAATTTCGCGACAACTCTAATGGTTTTTTTCTCCCCCTGCTCCCATCTAATCACTGCGTTTCGGATTTTTAATGGGCTGCCCGTATCTCTCGGGGCGATGAATGGGCTTTGCCAGGGATTTGGGCAGTCGGTGCGGCTATGGCACGGAAAAGAATGATCCCTCCTATTTGTTTTGGCACTTCTGCGAAAGAAGTCTGATTCGGACTTTTTTACTTCAAAGACGACACGGAGGGGGGAAAAAATGCGAGGACGTTCACCAGAAAGCTCAGGAAAAGCGATTCTGATCACCTTTTAATGATTTTTTTTCTGCACGCAAATGTTCGGAACAAATTGTGTGCGTAAGTAATTACGCACGATTAATGGTGAGACTATGCATTATTTTAGTCGACACGTAAGAACGAAATTACCATCATTATTTTCATTGCATTACAATGACATCCCAAAAATAATTTTACTAATGTCGAAGTCAATTCACTTTGACATTATATGCGCAATAACCAATATAAAAATCTCAAATAACGTAACACAAGTTTCTTCATGTCTTAGGCTTGTACACAAAACTCTGTGAAATTAAACATCTTTCTTTTAAATTTTCAGTTTTATGATGCAAATATTGATTATTGCTGTTTGAATTCCGTTCAAATGCATCAGTTATTTTTAAATAAATCAGAATCATATTCAGGCTATTTAATTGGCCGTTATGGTACACTTCTAAGCTTGCTATGCTATAAACTTGGATTATCTCTGACTAGAATTCAGAACTTGTTCAAGAAGTTCTTTATGAACTCACTGCCTATCTCCAAATATTTTTCGACTCCCTTTGACACATGTACGTACTAGATATCTGTCAAAGGGACTTTCCAACTTCCACTGATTCACATAATCAAATCGGAATCGAGTTGGACCACTTATGAAAGCAAAAAGCCATTTAAGGCAGAAAGCCATTATAACTCATGAGGACGACCGCATGCTTAAGGGGACACATTTCCAAAAAAATGGCCAAAATAGCAATTTTCATCTTATTGGCTTATTTCGTTGCTCGTATCGTTCTACTTATTGTATCAAAATTTCAAATTTGTACCTTTAATATTTCAGAAGTTATTTAGATTTTTATTTACAATGACTAATGAAAAACATGCGCAAATGACAATTTTAAATGGCTTTTGCTCCATGTCGGACTTTTCTGCACTTTCATGTTTTGAAAATGTTAAGGCTCTTTTTCCTTTCTAAAATAGAGCTTTCAAATTTTTTGTACATATTTATCATTATGTATATGATGAAACTGTGCATGCAATAAGCATTTAGTTGCTTAGTGTTTTTTAGATGCAAGATATAAAATGAGTTCCTGTAAATTTCCTCATTTTTCACATAAAATATCTATAAAATATTTCATCATAAAATATCTATAAAATATTTCATCATAAAATATCTATATTTCAGCCATGGGCGCCCATGCCCGGGGCAAGGTGTGGCCGGGCCCCCCCCCCCCACAGCAATCAGGGAAATGAAAAAATGTAGTGTAGTCATGTGTTTTTCTTTCAAGAAAATGATTTAAAAGTCGAGAAGAATTAATGTCCAGAAAGGTCTAAAACGTAAAATGCGAGTTGAAATTTTGAATTTGGAGGACGAAAATTTCTTTTGTACTCCGCGAAAAAGAGCGAAAAATCCTGGTTTCGAGGAAAAAGTTGACTTGTTCGGCAAAGATGAAAACAAATTTACAGTTTGCTTTTTCAGATAAATAATAGTGTCAAATCCATAAACTAACCTATTCATAATAATTTACCTTACAGTTTTCTTTTTATATCAATACCAGTGTAAAATCTTATGAGGTGTACATTTTTAGTTTGTTTTCTTTATCAAAGTATAAGGACTTTTCTCCTGCATTTGTGTTGCTAAATATTCAATGGTTTCAATAAAGTAGTTAAAACAACGTGTTATTCTTTTTTTATAGAGTATGAGTACCGTGGCCCAGTATTTTAGTAACAAGACAAAGTTTTTAACAGGGTCGGAACTGGAACTTTTTTATGGTTACTTACAAGTCTCCATTCGTCTTCCAAAATATTAAAAATAATCCATACCCCCAGGTTTGCCCCCTCACAAACTATCATATGGGCCCCATGATTTCAGCGAATATTAAATACACCTTAAAATGGATGCACAGTTTTGTGTAATATATTTCTTTAAATCTACAAATGAAATTTGAAGCAAAAATATTCATATTTCAAAAAGTCGTAGGGATTTTTAAAAATTGAATTTTTTCTTTAAAAAATTTACATTTCGACTAAACAAGTAGATCAAAATGGGTATATTTCTCCTCAAGATGACTTTATATGATTGTTAAGTCTCAGTACTATCAAAATCTTTTCAATAATACTTCAAATAAAATCAAACGCACTTCCTCAAAGGGTTAAAGCAGAAGTCAGCGGAAGTCATTAAAGAAATGCAACATGATTTATTATCTGCTCTAGGAGAATGTTGTGGTTCGTTATTAATAAATATATTATGAAATATTTAAAATGAAGCTTCGACTACGATGTTTTTATTTTGTCACATATCAATCCATTAGCTCCGCTGCAAGAAACCTACCCGGAGTCACACTTCGTATTTTTTAGTATTCACGACTGAAAACTTCACTTTTCACTCCATCATTACAATTTGCAATGCTTGTGCTTCTTCAGCAGCGATGTCTCTAGAGCCGTCACATATACGCATATATAATCCAAAAACGAGAAATAAATATTCATCAAATGGTAATCTTAGAGTCCCCCTAAGATTACAAACCTGTTATGAAAAAGTCAACGCAAATTACTTTCGAATTAGATATGCTTGTTTTTTCCTATTTTTCTCCAAATTTTCACTTGGCTCATGACATTCCGAAGAAAATTCAGCCCCGAAGGGATGCAGTAGTCGAATGGTGAAAACAAATCAAGTCCCTTCTCTTTCTTAAATATATATCTGTGCATAGCCCTGAGTCATGAATTGCGATGCTACGATTCAGCTGTTTACTGCATTCAAATTTGGGAACTTGGTATAACAACCGTTGCGACTCTCCCCCAGGAAGGTATTATTAATGCAGAGGCGAAAAATAACTGACTGACAGACTCGTTAGAAGACGTTATATTCATTTTGGGGTAATTTTCCGAGTTCTTCCCCTTCCCCCTCTACCATGCTCATATTCGACGAGCTGCTAGACGAAGACTAGAAGATCAGCTTTTCTATAGGGATACTTTGAAAGATAATAAAATGGATGCCAATCGAAAGGTAAGTATATGAGAACGAAATTAAAAGATATGAAATGAAAATAATTTTTTTTATTCAATTAATCATTCCTAGGCCTAAAAATGTTCCTTCTGACGAAAAATTAAAAACTTTCCGTAAATGAATGTTGTTAAAAAAAGTATAAAAATAATCGATAAATTTATAAGCTATTATTTAAAAAAGTTCTATAGTTTCAGAGATTGAATTTATTTATTATTATGTAATCTGTCAATTTCGCATTGTATTGGATACTTTTTTTACTTTCTGTTTCAAACAATTTAATACTTGAATTAAACAAATTATTATTCTGATATTTTAAGTCATTAATGATTTATTTGGCACTTCATAACTTGTACCATTCTAAAGGATAAACTGCAATTAATCTTTTAGTTTTAATAAACTGCAATTTTTCTTTTATTCGTAGAAATGCTTTTCTGATATACTCAGTACGCCACAATAATAATCCGTCTTTTCCTAACCGTCCTGAAATTCATTGCCTTACAGTAAATGAATTACAAAAGAACTGGAAAACGATCATTTTTTTTTTTATCTACATTAAGCTATTATCATTTGCAGAATTTTAGACTTCAAAACGCAATTCGCAGTTATACCATCTATTCATACTGGTTCCAAGATCAATATGCCATTTGAAACCCCCCACTGTGAAATTTTCATTGTTGTTGTTTGTTTAACGAGATTTCATTTCTTTGCATTAAGCCATTCGCAAAATGCTATGCTTTCATCGTAATATAACAATAATTCATTAATTGGCACCCTTACTGTTTATTGCATTAACATATGTATTTCATGCCTCCCACCTGGGGGCACCACGAGTACGTGAATGAGTAGCCGCCAGATAAGTAAGCGGGTTCTCGCTCCTGATCAAAGGTACAATAATGGTTGGGGTTGAATAACTCCTCACCGATGACGCTAGGTACCTCCTTCGGGAAGGACCGGGACATGGACGGTGATGGCCAGTTTTCTGATATGTATTTGACGCATGGCATGCCCATCACAGTGTACCACCAACGATCTCACGTTATTGAAGCTGTTAGTTTGGTTTAGTTATATTAACATCCCGTTTTGAAGCAACACGTGGGCTATTTTGAGACCGATCTCTTAATTTCGAACCATGTTCAGATGACGAGGACGACACATGAGCCGACACCTCCCTCTCCAAACTTCCGCACCTCACCAGCAAGAGGACATTTGACCCACGACGTTAGATTTAACGTGCACCAGGCCCACATACACGTGAGTAGATATACCGTAGAGATACGATTGAAATGGCGGCTTGAGATTGTGAGAGCCATGCTAGGATTTCCTTTACTAAGCCTGTCAAGCTCGATTCCCGCGGTCCGAAAGTGACTACAACCAATATGTGCATGCCCAATCAAAATACTAATATGCAAAATAATTAATAAAAATAGAGTACTTAATTTTTAAATTTCCCATATATTTCCGAGGTTACTTACTTTACATAGTTATCCATCTAGATTGGAAAGAAAAAAGAAAAAAACTATACCGTATCAATTGAAAGAGGATATCTTAAAACTGAGTTTTAAACTAATTTTTCAAGTTTTAAATCCTTCAAAGACAAGTTTTATTTGTTTCCGAATAGTTACTGTAACTAACTAGATATATCAGATCAACAATGTGACTCTGGTTTGAAGACGGAATTCCATGGATGGAAGATGGCAATGTCTAAAGTTGGCAAATATTTAGCAGACAGGTTTTAAAATACTCTAAAATTTACATTTGAGGATTTTCCGTTGTATGAAAAAGTTCTCTATTCATTTATACTCACAAAGGGAAATACGTTTCTTGGGAGATCATCTTCCAAAACTTTTTAAAGCATTTCCCTCGAAGAGTGAGTATAGTAACAGAGAAGACATTTATTTAAAAGGTAAGAAAGAATCTTCCCTTAAGCTGCGCTTTTAGAAATAATCTCACGTTTCAATAAAAATTGATTTTTTTGCGATACACGTAAACTTAAACCTTATTTATTTGATACCTATTAACATTTGAGTTTTATATGCTTAATTTATATCAAGCACGATAATAAAGCACTGTAGTGAGAATTTAAGCGGATGTCTGAAACTCAATTTCTGTCGACTAATATGATTCTTCAATAAATTTTCTAATTCTTGAAACAGGAACAAAATTTTTTGGCCTAACTTATAAATTTGAAGGCCTTTAAATTTGAAGGCCTTTTAATTTATTTAGGACTAATTATTTTATAATCTTAAACATTTTTAATTTGTGAAAGAACAATGGAAAATTTGAACAGAATCATCATTGAAGTTGATCCGAAAAGTGCGTTTTGAAACTGAAAAGTAATCATTTTTTTAAAAAATTACAGAAGAAAATGCGGTAGGTTCTGCTGATAATTTAAATAAGTTCGAGATAGCTGAGTTTAAAAAATTCTGTAGTGATAATTTTATTTACCTATCTTTAAAAATTCAAAGCTAAAACACCTTGCGCAAATTTTCTAATTTTCGTGCGTTATAAAGTATTCTGCCAGATTTTTAGATTTGTGGAAGAATTCATTTTGAACATCCTTTTGCGAAAATAATATAATAATAATTGCGCACAAAAGCGTCAATGCATAATTACAAATATCGGAAATTTTTACTTTATCCACCGAGTATTACTAACTGTCAAAATTTTTTGATCGAACTATACTGTGTAATTCCTTTTCAAAAACTAAGCAACACGCTTTACACTTTCAGTTAAATTTTTTAAACGATCACTTTAAGAAACGATAAGGAATTCCATTCTTTAATGATATAAAGGAGGACACACGAGAAAGATAATTTATCGAATATTATAAACATCCTCCATAATCCAATCAGTGCTACCTTTCACAAACAATTTGTTGCAGTCATCCAATCAATAGTTGTACCAAATAACCATTCATTGATCAAAAACGCTGCCGTATTCGCTTGCCTTTTGAAAGCATTTGCATCATAAAGCATTTTTAAAATGGGACACTCCCTTTTAATGGATTTTCACCACAATTACTGGAAACATAATAGTATAATAATGGGGAAAATATAACAAAAAATTTACTTGGGCGGAATGAATATGTTTCTTTATTTTTAGTTCACTTTATTCCAAATTTATTTTACTTCATGATCTTAAAAAACAAACATGCCCAAATAAGATTTGTGTATTTAATCACAAACAGGGAGATATGAAATCTACTGATGAAATTTAACTTTTAACTATAAAATACTCATAAGTGAAGATATTTTGATATTTTGCTCTATAAGAAAAGATATTATACGAAGCATACTATGTATGCCTCGTATAGTATAGCTTAAAATTTTTCCCATGCAAAACTGCATAATATATTCTATAGAAAGAGTTCGTTAAAGATAAAATATACATGGAAATTTTGTAGCAACCCCAATTCTACATATGAATAGAAAAAAGTTAATGATGTATTAATTAATAATAAATAAAGCAAAATTAGATAAATATATGTGTTTGTGAAATATTTTCCTGATGTTTCAAATTGGAATCGCTTTCTGAATTATATTTACTTTAGTTGTATTTTAAAATCCGAAGTCCATGTATGATTTATGATTTATTGCATGTACATATGTAACAAGTATTTTTGAGATTCGAAATTACTTCAATCGACGCCATTTTCGGTCATGCGATTATTTTCACACGATCATACATTTTTTCGAAATATTTTAAATTATAATATCTTTTTGAATTATTTTTGCTTTGGAACTATTCTAAAATCTTACAAATATAAAAGCGGGCTGTGTTTTTGGCCCCAAAATTATTTCAGTCGAACACCATTTTCGGTCATGCGATGGTTTTCATACGATCATATGTTTCCGAAATCTTTCAAATTATTACCTTATAAATTTTTTTTGCTCTGGTACTATTCTAAAATCTGATAAATGTAGAAGTTGGGTGTATTTTTGGACATTTTTACCTCTTACCCATTCAATCGGTGAGATAACTCGAGTAGTTATGGGTATCAAGGGTACGAGGTGGGTTATGTATTTTTGGATTCCAAAATTATTTCAATCGAAGACAATTTCATACAAACATAAGATTTTTTTAAATGATTCAAATTACGATGGCTTTCTGAATTTTTGCTTTGATATTGTTCTAAAATCCGACAAATGTAGAATTTGGCTGCATTATAGTGACCCAAAAGGTACTTCATACGATCCCATTTGGAGTTGAGACACTTAGTCTTAATCTATTTCAAACGCAGATCAGTAATTAATAGTAGTGGAGGTAGAGAAACTCACATCTCGCGATTGAAAATATATTTACAACCCAGTAAATAAAACAGATTGTGCAATAATAATTCTACTATAAATTTGTAATAAAATGTGGAGAAAGATTTAAAGCCTTAAAATGAAATTCTAAACTAAGTTCGAAGATTTAAAATCTTCGAAAATATAATCTTCAATGATTCTGATTTTCTTTAAATGTAGTAATTAATCGATAATTAACCATATGCTATTAGAGGTAATCGACATCTAGGACAATTTCCATTGCAAGACGAAATTTATTGCTGTTGTAGTGCCAAAATTTTGCGAATATTTGCCATCAAGGTGAGAAAGAACTCAAAAGTTCTCATATAAAATTATTTTCAGGTTTTATCCTTATCTGCAGGCATTTCACACTTATAAAAGGTAATAAGTTTCTTGTAAAATCCCAAAGCAAGAAAGGGGGGAAAAATCAGAAAATGGTAACATAGTGTATATGCCACGATTAACTAAAAAAGGTGTTTATTATAAGTTTTACTTATTATTCTTTATAAGACTAAATAAAATCAGTTTTTATAAAAACACGTGATATTTTATCACATTAATTTATAGTACTCATTTGACCTTTTTAGAACGATATGCTTTGTTCAGATCGGGGCTTCTTAATTTATTGGGCGTGATCCCAGGCGAGATAATTTAAATGAATTTTGGTGTTATCAAAATATTCCAAACAAATGCTTATATGAAATTTTTCAATATTAGACACAAAAAAGTAATTCGTTCAGTCAAATTAATTTCAAGCATTTCGCAAACATTTTAAACATAAAAGTTTTTAAAATATTACCATTTTGTGAACCACTTATTAATGCCACTTATAATGCTTATTAAATCTTTCGCATTGGTTTGCCACTTACATGTGCAGGGTCTCCAAAAAAAGAAAGAATAAAAAAGAACTTCCGATTATAGAGGGGGTGGCGGAATATTTTTGAGATGTAAATGAGGATGCAAATGAAAAGAGTTTAAAAGTTGAAATAAACCCCTGGTATAGAAAAATTCTAATGTTTCTCTTCAAACATCAAAATTTGCCCCAGCGTAGTGGGAGCTTCCGGTGAAAGCAATTTAATCCTAATTATATTTTAATTTTAATATAGTTATTTGAGAGACGATATATTAAAAGAAGACTGGTTGTATGATGATAATGTTATCTGCTTTAAATTATCGCTTAATCTCATTCTCATCATAAATATCAGATCAATAATCCTATAAAATTATTCAGGATCAATATTGCAGGACACTGTTCAATTCGAAAGGCATTTTATAATTTATTGTATTGTGATATTATAAAATTTCTTTATGAGATTTTATTTTATTTTTGCTTTTTAATTGTACCATGTTTTGATTATCATTAGCCTATAACATTTATGAAAACGATGAAAATGAAATCATGATTCTTAATTTAATTCTGAAAGGGTTACAATATCTTTATTCTCTACAAGAAAAAAAGAAAGCATAGACAAATGTATTATGAACTTTTATTATTCGGGTGTAAATCTTCTGGAGCATTTCAATATCGTCCATATAAAATAAAAGAGTTTGATGACTTTCTTTTGTATGCTTTGTATTGAAAGAAAGAATAATTTTTCTTTTGTTGGAATCAAATTCGCTCTTCTTTTTTTTAATCTTATAGCATTTCAAACATTATTGGTTATTGTATTATGCAACTTCAATAAAAAAATATTAAAATATCTACTTGTTTTGTTTTATCAACAATGCATGCATCGGTCCATCGAATTTCTATAATGATTTGCCTTCCTTTTCATAATATTGCAGAGTTCAATTATCGTGTTTTAAGACGTTAATCAAATGTGTTATGTCTGGCCAACATTGAGGAACTTCGCCTTTAATATTAAGTTCAAGTAAAAGGAAGCATGTTTCAGAAAGTATCAATTTTCATTGGCATAAAAATCGATTGCATGCTATATGCGACAGCAAATAAAAGTGCATTCGTTTAGCCCACACCAAAGGGAAAAAACGTTTTAACTATGATTTGAAGTGAATATTTAGAATATTAAATGGAAAAGTATGAAAAATAGCTTGTGTGGCATATTACTTGTGAAATAGTTAATTTCATAAAATATATATCTTTATGTTTTATGCTTATTTCTCTTTTATCAAACATTTCATTGTCCGCGTTTAATTCGATGCTTGCTTTGAAAAATATCGATGGAGTTCAAGTCTATTTTTATTAATGCAAATGGCATGATTTTAATATAATCTAACACATATTCTAAAGAACATTTTTATAAGTTCAGAAAGGCAGCATCTCTGTGAGATCACAGTTCTTGGCAATATTTAATTATACCGTATTTATACTGTAGGAATTAAATCCGTCGAAATGGATTTTAATTAAATATAGGAACAAGTGGAATCTCAATCTGTGGTTAACTTAAATGGATTTCTTTGTCTTTCTTTTGACTTGAAAAATTAGTAAAAGATAAATATTTTACTAAAATTTAATAAATTAATTTAAAACGCACACATACAGGTATAAAATATAACCCACCAGTGTCTTAGCGGATTAAAGCAAGGCATGGTTGAGAAATTTCAATCGGAGGAAGCGTTCTGCCCTCTGGCTGTCCTTATAAACAGCATTACTCAAAAACTATTCGACCGATGTGCGCTTTAGCAACAAATTTGCTCGCTGTGGGCAGACTGGCTGTTGAAAGTTTTCGTGCTTTTCTTTCAAGCGAAACACAAATGTGGGTTAATTTCCCCCTGAAAGTCGGATGGCAATCTATCTCCATTTATCGGAGGTAAGTTAAGTTCTATCTAGATGTTTAAATACGCAATATCAAGTGAGATGGGTCAACAGCAATGTGAAATATACAGATAATGATGACAAACACTTTGAGTGCAAGAATGAATTAATTTTTTTAAATATCCCTTCGATAATATACTTAGATGTTACGCATTCTGTTCATTAGCGTTCTTCTCTATAAATCAATCGCTGTTGAAGTATTATAATTTTTCATCTACATACCTATAGGTGCAAAGAAAGCACTATCTTCTTTATTTGTAAAAATAAATTCACGTTTCCTTTACTCTGATGTTCACAGGTATCAATCCATATTAAAAAAAAAAGAATAGCGAAAAAACCTTTTATTTAACAATTATTTGATATTAGTATAAACAGGAATGAAAGGAACTTCCT
This sequence comes from Araneus ventricosus, assembly GCA_013235015.1. Lineage (NCBI taxonomy): Eukaryota > Metazoa > Arthropoda > Arachnida > Araneae > Araneidae > Araneus > Araneus ventricosus. The sequence continues at coordinate 254,951 of BGPR01000535.1, forward strand.
ATAGATCTGTATTTTGTGTCTCATATTTCTTATGAAAATTATAAAATGTGTGTTATGTATTTCAGTCAGTAAAGCCATCGTTTGCATTATGAAATTTGCTTATAATTCCCTGATGAATATTTCATTTAAGGAGAAGAAATATTCCATCCGGAAATTGCACTTCACGTGCTTATGAATATTTTGAAAACAATTTTCTTTTTCATGAATAATTATGATATTTTACAGTTGTTTCATTTATAATATTGTGATATCGCAGTTTAGTAGTTTCATTTATTACCACAAAATATAAATTAAAGCATGAATCTAACCTACCACTTCCAACGATACTAGGGCTCTGTTGCAAGAACTGTTACGAGAGAATCGAAATCTTTATTGGTTAAAGTTGTAGGAAACATGTTGCAAGAAATTACCGTCCAAGACATAAGAAAACTTACTCCCATTAGATTGATATAGTGACTAAAATTTCTTGTAAATTAAGCGATTAGATATGCGATACCGATGAAAATATCGGATGGCTTTTAAGCTCGATGTAATGCAGTCAAATAACGTGGCGTACGTAGCAATTATATAACAAATGTAACTGCGTATGTCATCCAGTATTTGATTAAACAAATGTAACTGCGTATGTCATCCAGTATTTGATTAAACAAATGTAACTGCGTATGTCATCCAGTATTTGATCACACGTTATCCTTAGCCGTGAAGATACAGCTTTTATGGTCATTGTCAAATAGTATTGTGAAATTATAATCAAAATTGAGTCCGCATGGTTTTGTATAACAAGTATCTTGCATAATAAATCTGGTGCAATTCCATCTCACATATTCAGAGATAATTCTATAACGCACATCCTGATAAATTTTGCGTAGCAGCGCGGGCCAAGGTGCCCCATGCGAAATGGCCTCAACCAGCCCCATATCGCCATTTTTGTTTCTTATGAGTATAGGGATTTATTCTGAAAGCATTTCGATAAGCTTACAAGTCCTAAAGTAACAATGAAGGATTATCTTTCTGAATATTATTTGTAAAAATGGAAAGTATAATTTATAAGCAAAGAAAAAAAATGATTATAAGTGAAGAAATTTACTCAGCTTAGCAAAAATTAGAAAATTCTGGCTGGTTCTTTAATGAACGCTATTTCCTCAATGACGCTGATGTGGAAGAAGGGAGGCGGGATAATACACACTTGTCTGGAATGGCAGCATTAAATACCGAAAGGCATTAAAAATATCGCGACTGGCCCAACGTGCCCCTATGGCCAACTAGCCCCGGTCTACCCTACTTTTAAGTCGAATCAAAAGATTTGAAAAACTAATAAGTTAAATTAGCCTCACAGGCATGTCTTTTTCACCTATGACTTCTCTTCCCAATTAAAACTGATTTAGCATCTCACAAGTCAAACCCGAAACAGTTACAACAAGGGGACTCTCGAAATCCCGCCAAATTATTTTCTGGGGTAATCCCACCGAAAAACGAATTATCACATTAACTGTAACCGAAGCAGGTGACACTTCTTTTGAACATTCCACGCATGCGTGACATGAAGTCCTCATTTGTGGAACGTTAATAACGACTCATTAACGAGGGAAGCTCCTGCAGATGAGGGAAGTTGCCACAAAAAAAGTTTTAAGCAGAGAACTACAGGGAGGGGGGAAAGAGATAGTTATAGAACAGGTTTGTGATCACACCGCTGTCGTAAAATACCCTAATTTAATGTTGCGACGGCGGGTAATTGTTATCTAGCAACAAGTGGGCGATTCTCGTGAGTAGAGCTCAATGTGACAGGTTGGACGATTTCGGCAGGTATGTGAATCGACCCCGCAGGGTATCTAAGTCTATCTGTCTCTGCTTTTGCTCTTTTTCCCGTTTACAGTTTCGAGTTACTCTGTGCAGTCCGCTGGTGAATCATTGCTGAATAAGCAATAAGAGAGATCATTAGAATTGAGGTGTGTGGATTTCAGTTTTCGAATCGTCCTAATGTCCTTTCTACATCAGATTTTCTTACTGCGCATAAGAAAATGTATTAGAGTTGTCTTCACAAGTAATGAATGCATTATGAAAAACTTTAAGGCGTGTATTTACTGTTATGTTATACCATCTTTTATTTTATGCAGAATATATACTTGTATAACGCACGTCGGAGTCTCTGGTCCAAGGCGCGTGAGGCATTTTTTTTCTTTTTTGCAAAGATATTCCCTCTGTAATGTAAACAGTTTTCAAAAAATCCTAAAATTAAAACAGCTGTTAAAAGACCCGAAAGTTTAAACAGTTTGATTAAAATCAGACCGTTGGTCTCAAATACAAGGTGTTAGAATTTGCATTCTTTATTTAAAACCAAGCCTTCTATGAATCTCACCTGAACTTCAAAGTTAGTTATATATAGATTAAAGTTTTACATCATTAAAAAGAGTAAGAAATAGCAAATACAGTAATATGCACGCTTGCAGATGTATAAATGAAATTAACAGAATTTAGTTTCCATTCTTCAGTTACGATGAATTCCCCATCTAATTTCAGTTTAGGGTTATAATTTAAATCACATATTCCGGGAATTTTTTACATTATAAATTGCAAATGCTTTCCTTTGATTTAAGAAATTCCGAAAATATACAGATCTTGAAAGTAATTTTATAAGTAGGGGAAAGCCGGGTAAGATGGCGACCTTAAGCTTTGGGGATTTTTCCTGACCTCAATATTCGTTGCTGGGGGATTATTTTTCGCCATTATCTTCTTCAACTCTTTATTCTAAAGTGATATTTTTTTTAATTTTTATGATCAAATTTAAGACCCCAAAATTTCATTTTAGAGAAAAAAAAAAAGAATACCTTATTTTGCATAAACCTGAAAATAAATCGATACTGCTGTAAACTGTTAATCGAACAATTTGGACCCTGATATTTTATATTAATTATTACATTAATATCAATTAATATATTAATTAATATATCAATATCAATTAATATATTAATTAATATATCAATATCAATTAATATATTAATTTCATATTCAAACCCTAAGAAATGAAATCAATTACAAAAATCGCATCGTCATAGGCTTGGATTGTGTCTTAGCCAGTACAGGTGGAATGGGGACAGAGCTTGCACATAAAACACTGGAATCCCAATTCCGTGTTTCCTTACTCACCGCAAATGATGCATTCTTCATTATGGAGGTCCTCTGGGTCCAGATTGTCATCAGCGTCAACGTAAGGAAATTCAAATGAATGAATTGGGTCTTCAGACTCAGAACATTAGAAATCGAGGTGTTACTTAACTACTTTCTTCTTTTTTGTAGAATTTTTAGAAGGTTTGTTGTGTCTAGTCTTATTAACTTCAGCCTTCTTCAACTGTCACAGTTTTCGTTTATCTTCTCTTTCCTCTATCTCCTTTTTTAATGAGATGCTCATTTTTCACTGGAGGGACAGTGAGTTGCAGGAAGAGCAAGTGGCATTCAGGTAGCACGACGAGCTCCTGAATCAGCGTGAAGGGGTTCGTCATCATACCCTCCGACCAAATCGTCATCTTACGAGATTTCACCTTTTAATTTTAAAAAAAACATTTAAGGATATCAGCTCATCATAAAAATTAAAATAATACATCACTCAACGCGTTTTGATTAGCTCTTTGCGAATATCACATGTAAAAATCAAAAATATTTACTCCGTGAACGTTATCCCTTACCAAGAAACAAACAAAAATCGCATAGAAACAACTAAAAAACACATTATCGCGTACTGTGAATCACACTAATAATTGGGTGAAATATGTTGGTGCGGCACGGGTAGCTGGTCGCTAGAGGTCTCTGATGATGCAGGATCGGGGCTGCCATTTAGTGGAATTTTCGAGAAAAATCAAATTCCTCATCTTAGACCCTTCGTCGTCTTACCCGACTTTCCCCTACGTCATAAAAAATCAAACAATAATTATCATCAGAAAATTAAGGATAACTTTAAAGTGCGTCAACAGCTACTATTACAAGGAATCCTGTACTTAATGAAATACGTGATTACATGTGATCGCGCTCCTGGAAATTCATTCTTATGCAGTGTATATCAGACACGCCATGCCTGTAACACTCATTCCACATATATCAGAAGAAAAATGTGTTAAGTCACAGCACAACATAGAAGAATATGCAGTTATATGTTAGATGGGGTGAACAGCTACATTTGTCACATGATTGTGACGTCATGCGAATTGACTGCGCTACAGCATTGGGACTCAATTATTAAAAATACAGTAGAACCCCGGGAATCCTAACCAACTGGTGCTGACCTTTGTTCGGATTCCGGGAAATTCTGTAATATACTCTTGATATACCAAATGCAGTAGAGTATTGACGCTGGGTGCTCTGTGAAGGTTTACGGAAAGAGCGTGCGGCAATTCGCACGGTACAGTAATCAACAAGTTGAGGGCAAAAAGAAGATATCCGAGTATGTTTCTTCTAATTAAGGTGCTGTTCTCATTCTTAAAGACCAATTCAAATATTTATTTCATGTTAGTAAGAAACATTAGCTTTGTTTCTGATTCGTAATTGTTATTTTCCCTTCATTTTTGAGTAAAAATTTCTCAGAAAATTAAAAAGATGTTCAGATTATCCAAAATTTCGGATTCCAGGGGTTCTGCTGTACCAAATTTTAGTATATCATAGCATCTGAATGCATTAAATATTTTCCATACTTATACATCTTATTAATTCCAACATTTTACGTCGTTCTAATCTTTGAATCATCTTTTCATACATATATATAATTAGGATTTAGATTATAATTAACTAGTTGGCTAACGACTATGTTTGAAAATACAACTTGGACTATTAAGGCTGAACCATACAATTATGAGCACGATAATTTGATGGTCCATCCCCAAAACGATTACACGACGAAGACGCCCCTTAATTTGTCACCTCACTCCACAAACTTTTACTTCACTCCACATTGGGCTATTTGAGTCCTTATCAGATTTCAATGGAATTGAATAATAAAATATTTTTTCTCCGACCGAGAAACTAAAATCCTAGTTTTGGACTTTGAGATAAAGAAAAACAACGATCTGTGCAAATTACATATATGATAAATCTTTTCTATCCGTCGTTAAAAATGGATGATGCCATAGCCAGTCTTGGTTTAATCACAGATATTTCTATTTTAATAAAATATTTTGATTGTATTTAACATTTAACAGAGGCATGCACGTAAATTGAATGAATTCAGAAATTGGAACATGATATTGCAAGTAAGATAAACAAAACTGTTAAATCCATTGGAATGATTAAGCTGTCTAACTGGTGACATCCAGTTTGAAAATGCTTTTATAGCCGTTTATCGAATATTACTTGTTATTAAGTCTTTGGGTCGTTTGCATTTTATCATTAGAACAAATAAGTTGCTTAGCGAATTTTTCCATCATTCCGATATCATTTTAAACTATTTGGAAATCTGATTTAGTCATTAAAAGGTGATTTACTTGAAGCTTTCTTTGAAAAAAATTTGTCTTTAAGTATTTCTTTATTTAATTATTTACTGAATTCATAATTCTTGTAATAAATTGTTAGATATTTTCACGTACATCTACTTATAATGATCTCTGATTTTTCATTAAAAAATCAAGGGAAACCTACACTATTGCTATGCCCACAGTATGGTTGCATCCATAAATTACTCACATCATTCTTAAGTATACACCGCAGTTTTCTACCAGAAAAGTACAATGCAACAAAAAATTCTGTTTTTCGGAAACATTGCCAGTAGCTTCAATAAGAAACGGCTGCATTCGATAACCTTAAACATTTTTTCACATTCAATCAAACCTTGACACAGAAAACCCCACGCGTGTGGTCTTCCCTCCGAAAAGCAAGAGAAAAACGCTTCTGATGGCAACCGAAAGAAACGCTTGAACCAATCAAAGTCCGCCGGTTATAATCATTACTTTCGACTCCACCGACACATTGTTAAAGTATAGGCCTGCAAAGCAAATATTAAATAATATGTAGCGAGAAATAATTCATTTCGGGAACGCTTTCTGTCTGTTCCCGGGCTCGTGAGGAAGACTGCCTACTCCGATTGATACCCGAAAGGGCCCGGGTGCTCGAATGCTCAGTTCGGGCCGAGGTTTCGATTACAGGGAGATGATTGTAATTTGCGGAAAGTGAAAAGGTTGGATGAATCACACGTGCACGGACTCGGATGCCTTTCTCTTTCTTCTTTTTCGCAATTTTGCTTTCGATCTTGCTGGGGAAAGTGTTTCGATGTGTTAATATATGTGTTTAGAATTTGATTTGTTTTGATATAACCAGTAGAATTGGTTTATTGAATCGTCAAGAGTGAGATAAGGTTTATCAACTAGTAAGGAAGTTTGAAGCTTCATTATCATAGATATTTTCCGTACTTGGATCGGTTGTATTTCTCATATCGGTATAGAATAGTCATAATTATCTGTTGTACAGGTTAACGTACACCCATTCAACTGACAGTCCGAGGCATACAGTGGCGTTAATGTTAATGCACAGGTTAACAAAACAGATATGTGCATCATCAATTTTTGTAGTAGTATGTTATAAATATCCTAAAAGTAAAATAAATGTAAGTGCTATATCAAGCGCGGTAATATCTAGAGTTGTGATTCATGTGTTCGGATTTACAAACTTTTTTTTACTGATTAGTCATTAACTGGCAGACTTCTAACATAACATTTTTTGGATATGTTGAGCTATCCGTTAAATTTGTGGGTTTCATATAACATAACTGTGACCATTTTTGATCTTCTGAACTGATTTTTTTCTTATTTGCCACGAGAAAAACACTAAAACTATTAGGGATTCTCTCTGAAATTTGAAACTTATTACCTAATTCTAGGATAGTTACTGTCGGTCGGTGTTGAATGACATTTTCGCCTTGTACATGCCTAAGTTCCAACGTGTTTTACTGTAATGCTTGTAAGTATATTACCAATTCACGTTAATTCCATAATTATTTCATTTCTTTGTAAACTACGATGTTATGAATATTTACATTAAATTAATTTCAATTTTTATAAATTTGTGAAGACAGGCTATATTATAAAATATTTTTGAGAAAACCTGGAGTGTATAAAGAAGAGAAACCGGCAGCTAACTTACAGTGAGAGACTCAAAACAATATGTATTCCTCTTTTCAGAAAGCTTTAATCTACGGGTGTTAATTAATGACGTCATATCGTCAATATTATAATGCTAGAATAAATAAAAAAAAATTTCGAGACATTTTCTGGCTATGCGTCATTGCTTCCGAAGCAGAACTGTATACGTTTCCAACGAAGAAAATCAAATAAAGCATTATATTGACATTTGGTTAAAGATTTCGAAGCTAAGAGTGTTAACACCACCGAAATATTTAACATACCGCCTACTTACTAAGATTAAAGTGGCTATTTCACGAGTATCAGAAAAGAATTGAATGATAAGTTCATTTAAAAGACAAATTAATTAATTATGATAAGTAATTGCTGTAACGACTTCAGTGCATTTAATTAATAATACTACTTAGAATGATAATTTTGATTTCGATTCATGTAGCAATTAGTTTATTTTATGATAAGACTTGAACGCTTATTCCAGCTATTGATTTGGATATTCCATTTTGAAACTTCGGTAACCTTTAATAATATTAATATACAAAATACTTCTCGGTGTTCTTAAAGAATGTCCTGACTTACTTAGTCGTTGCAACAAAATTCCTTTCAATAAAGTGCTCGTTTCTTTGAAATGCTACTTATTTGTATTATATTTCTTTAAAAGCGAAAACTAAGAGGAAATTTAAGGAAACATTTTCTTGGTTTTTCTGACATATATGAGAATTTCTATAGGATTATCAACATGTAACACTGTACCTTCTATTTAGAAAATGAATTAATTCTTTGTAAATATTTATAGCAGAAATTTACAGTTTAATTTTTTGTGTCATGAGTGCTCTTATTCCTTTTATTACTTACTGTTTCTTTCAATGGTAGTACTAATCAAAGACTTTACATTCTGAAACAGTAAGAAGATCTTTTGAGAAAGGACCCTGCAATTCTTATCTGTGGGAAACGACGTCTACGCATGTTTTTCAAACCTCCTTAGGGAAGAAAACATAAAATTCTTTAGATTCTTTTTTCATATGCTTTGAGGCTGCATTCATATATGCTATTGCGATTCGTAACTCTGTATCAGACAAATGTATCCATCTGACAGTGAAAAGAATACTTTGCTCTGTGTTTCAATGATGGACAGGCCATTCCTCCTATCCATCATTGGTGCCACAGTAAAAACATGGGAGGAGCTCTTCACTTTAAAGACAATGGGGTCAGCAAAAGGCATTTTCTAGTTTTGCCAGCGGATACATCAAATGCCCTAGCAATGAACAGATATAAAGTTTACCAAATCTGTAAGAATTTTAAAGTCAAGCAGTCCTTTCCCGCTTATATTCTGGCACGCTTAAATTTCACTAACGAAAAAGTTTTGGCAATCCTGTTATTAATTCTATTAATTAATTATTTATCTCTCCACAGCTAGAATGAGTTAGATTAGAAACAACAGCATGCTTTTCTCTATGAAACTTGGTCGTTATCTATATGTAAAGTCTTACATCAGCATGCGAGGATTTTTATTATGAATATAAGAATATTGGCATTACTGTGCCTGATATCATCAATTTGCGTCAATTCAAATAATTTGATTTTGAAAAAAAGTATATACGTTGCGAGTCTATAACAAATTTGCTCGAATTCATTTAATATACCATTTTCTTAAATGAAATCCTGATCTATTTGAGTTTCTGTTTTCAGTTGCGGTATAAAGTGTTTGGCTTTTTGATTTCTTCCCTTCTATTTATTGCTGGAAACTGGGTCCGAAACTGTATACCTTTGTTTTATATTTAGTTTCGATAAATAATAAATGAAAATTATATGATTTTTAAAATATCTCTGCATTGATATGAAACCAAGAAAATTCAACTGAAATGAAAATCATGCTTTACATCAAATTTATTTATTATTTTTTAACATGATATTGTTTTCAGGGTAGCATTATTTCTGCAAACCGCGTGATGTAAAAATAGTTACGCACAGAATGTAACGATGTACACAGAAGACAGTTGGACTTAAAACTTCCAAATTTAGCGCAAACATATTTTGGAAAGCGGGAATACATATCTCAAAGCGATTTTTTTTATTTTGACGAAAATTTTAATTAATTAAAAATTAAGGGAAATTTTGACTTTTTCCACGATAATTTCCGAAAATATTATATCACAAAAAGAATTATTTTCACCATCTTAAAATTTAAAAAATGGCCTTTTCAATGATACTAATTTAGTTGCGGTGCAGTTTTTCTCTAATTTTGATAAATTAAAAAATATTTTTAAGTATATTTCACAAAATTGCCTTTCATCGTTGTAACGAAACAACAATCGTTTTATTGTTCACAAATATTTCATCCTAGTTTTTCTTCCGTTGCTGATAACCAAGGCATCATGATTCGGTTTGTTTTTTCCATATTAAGTAGACTTCTTTTTAAAGCACACAATTAATATAATTTTTGAGCTCTTTTTAATTTTGTGGTAATTGCAGTAACGTTTAATTTCAGAAATAAGCAATGATTAAACTCTTTTAAAGTTCGTCTAGTTTGAAACGCTGCTGCTATGTCTGTAATATAATTGGATGTACTCATTGAGTTTCTGTAAATTTGGTGATGCGTTGCTCATCGAATGCAACGGCTGATGCAATCACGCCTAAAGTATTATCATGCTACGATGTTTAGGACTAAAGGTTCAAATTTCCTTTGTTTTTATATTGGCGTTTTCCTCCATTCGAGGGAACAGTTGCGCAATTTCTACAGGCCCCCTATAGACAGTAGCGCCGACCATCTATTGATTATGTAGGTGTGTTCGTCGCTTGAAGAGCAATTATAGCCGTAGCCACTGAACAGGAGGTGCGAACAAAAGAACCCATCTCACTCCTTCTTCGCGGGAGCTCCTTCTCATCGGAGGAGACAAAAAACAATGCAGCGGCTCCGGGGAGTTCTCGTCAAAAGACTTTTTTTACAGAGATAAATTACTGCCTTCTGCTTAATGGTGGGCAGCGGCGCACACACACACGAAAACAGAAATTAATATCCTCTGCATAAATGTTTCAGAAAGTAAAAAAAAAAAAGAGTTTAGTTTTTCAGATGTAAATTTTGTTACTCCTTTGCGTTGTTTTCAAAAAGAGAGAGGTTGCATGTACTTTTGTTGATCAGTCGTATACGTATGTATTTTCTTGACAGCAATGCGATTAAGTTTACAGCTGAAGCTTCACTGAGTTTAAAGCAATAAAAGAAAAATCGTCGTGTTTATAACCAGGGAAGTATTCTCTTCTCGACTTTCTCTTATTCTTCTTTCGTTTTTAAAGTAGCTTCGTCGCACAGCAAAGAGAATCGAGTATGCATTTTGAAACACTTCCGACTGACAAGTTCGTTTCAAAATTTGATACAAATCTACAATTCGGATGGCAAGATCGCATTACATGATTCCGTTTATCTTGTTTGTTGTTCTTCTGAGATATCAGGTTCACACATATACGAACAGACGAATCTACAAGCAGTCAACCTGTAGATGGATGTCGCCTGAAATTGTATACAGATGATCTACAATTCTGGTTATAAAACCACATCCCAATTGCATCCATCTAGTTCGTTGCGTTTTTAAATTATCCTGTTCACATGTACACGGACGGGCATCTAGACAAACCTCCATTTGACAGATTTCATCTAAACTTCGACACATATCTACAATTTTGGTAGCAAGACCACAATAAAAATCATTCGTCTAGCGCCTTCCAACTGACAGACAATTTCCAAAATGTTTTTTCTTTCGTACTCAAAGGAAGTCTCAAACCTAAAACCTCATCGACATCTCGAGATCGAATTTTTGATGATTGCAATATTGCATACGAAAAAGTAAAAACATGTTAACCTGCTAACAGTCCCCTGTTTCTTCAACCAGAGTATAGAGGATTCAAGACCTGATTTAACTAGGAATCTCCTGATTGTTAGGACTTGTTGCATCTTGGATCTTTCGACGGTCGAAATCCTCCCGTTCGGCATAGAAACCTCGGGAATTTGGTCCAGGCTCAAATGTCGTACCCCTCAACCAACCACTGTGTTTTTTTTAATGTGTCCCACTCCAATCCCATAATCTTCTGCAATTTTTTAGTGTTAATACGATCGAATACTATCTTGAAAAGTCTTTTAACTCCCCGTTATTTCTCAAACATAACAGTTTTTTCATAACTTTGATTGCTCTCTTATAGATAAGGTGTATGGCGTGTGAGCAATCAGTTAAGGGGGTAATGTCTTCAGAACAAATTAGCAGTTTTTTCATAACTTTGATTGCTCTCTTATAAATAAGATGTATATCGTACGAGCAATCAGTTAAGTTATTTAATAATCTGAGATATGGAACTGTGGCCAATAATCTAAAAACTAATACGAATGTTGAAGTTGCTATTCAATAACTAGTCAATTTTATTTTAAAAATTTTAACTTCAGTGTTAGCAATATATATTTAGTCTATAAAAATAATTAAGTAAAAGTTTTACCACTTCGGAATTATTCGTTTAATAAGGGCTATTCATCAACGTTATATTTTAAACTTAGTTTATCATAAATATTCGCAACCTTGATAAAATCTGAATTGCCTTTTTTAATGGTAAGAGAGAAGTTATTATCATTATTTCTTTGAAAATCAAGGAAATGAAGCAGAGATTAAAGGTATTTGCATGAAGAAAGTTACAGGTTTATTTCATAGAGAATACAATACTGCTAATGATAGATCATTTCATAAAAGAATGGTAATGGTTAATCCGCTAAAATAAATGTATTTATAACAAGGTTTTGATGTCATATAAGCATATATAATATGTATAAATTTCAACTAATATTATGAAAAAATTACTTGCTCATATTTGTCCTATTTTCCTCACAATTATGAACTCATAAAGGTTCTTAAATGCTGCTTAGTGAAGTCGGAATTTTTCAAGGTTGCTTTGAAGGAAAAGGAAATATTACTTCATAAAAGCACTGGAGTAATAATATTCAATAAATGTTTTTAAAAGAAAGACAATTAACTTCATTGTAGTTTCTTCCATTGTGTTTTTTTTAATGTGTATTTATCTTTTTTGAAAGAAACATTTGAAACAACGATTCTCAAGTTTGAAATATTTGGAATTAAACTTTCCGTATAAGTTCTCGAGTGAGGTTCTTCTCCCTTCCAATAAACTACGGAACTTTAAAAAATATAACTCACAACACGTTCTATGTTGCTTTTATGTATTTATCAATTCTGAGAGCAGAATTTTAATTTTGTATTTGTAATGTTGTGTTTAATATCACTGATTTACCTCTTTCGGTAGTATGATGATAGAAAAATTTTACGTGCGAAATAAAGTATTTAGACGGATTTTCGCGTTTAGTAATAATTTCTTTGTTACTCCATAAAAAAATTAACTAATTAAGTTGTATTTTCCTCAATTATTTCCTTTTAGACACATTTAATCCTTTTTCATATAGGAAGTGTACAAAGTATTGTAATTATTAAAAAAATTTGGCCTCAAGAGTTTGGTTAGTCTTCATGTTTTAGACTTCTCTGAGTCAAGCAAAAGCATTTATGGAATTATAACTGCGTGTGTATCCGTGTGTGTGTGACCACCATAACTCAAAACTACAACTAGCTAAACGGGTGAAAATTTTGCACGTTAGTTCTTTACCTAAATTGGACCAATTCCATCAAAAGAAAGAGGTATTCCTACACATGTTCAATTTTCTTCTCATCTCTATTAAACCATACAAAAAAGTATCATATTTACGAACATTTGTAAAACTGCCATTATTCACATTCAATGAAAATACTATATATACTTTTCATTAGCGCATCGATTTGTCCACACTTTGCCACTCAAGCCCAAGGAAAATATTAGATGCATCATGGCTATAATTAGAAATAAAAATTTGAGAAAAATAATTAGAAATAAAAAAGAAAGAAATTGTCAAAATTATAGAAAAAATAATATGACAAGCGAACCGGTGTAATTGAGCAAATGAGTTTTTTGATGGTGTAAAAATAGTTTTCTTAGAATAATAAAGTTAAGGCCTAGAAACATCAAAATTATGAAATAAAAAGACAAAATGTCTGTAAAGGAAGATAATCGAAAATATACGGTTGGACATCACATAGGAAAAAATATTTTTTGACCACACTCTTAAGAGTAACATTCTTATGTGGAAGTGAAGTGAAAATAGAGAGAAGAATATTCCCGATTATTTTCTTCAAAAGGGAAAAAAAGAAACTTTTGCAGAGCTTTCAGGCGCCTAATAGAAAAACTGTATCGTGAAGAAAGGATCGAGATTTAATTCCACGTTTCGTAGGCAAAAATCACTTACTGTTTGGAAGAGCTACTCCTTGCTCTAGGCAGAATACGGTAGAGACATTAATATCTTGCCAAGAATATAATTTCGTACCTCTTCTCGTACACCTACTCTATTCATTTATTTTTCTTTCTTCTTCTCATTCTATAATCTGCTTTATTTCGCTTTGTCCGGGATATTTTATTCACACAGCGAGATGTTTGACCCTTTTCCTAGAAACTCAACTCTTTTGCACATGCGTAATTCCCGAGGTTTGCGGACAATAGCCTTTTCTAGCCAGAAATAATAATAATAATAATAAAAAGACATGAGAAGTTTTCGGGATTAAGCGCAAATAAGTTGCAAAAAAATCAACTCGGGGTATTGAGGAAAACTGTTTCGGTTTACATTTGGCAAACATTGTGTAAGATTTATCTATTTGACTTGTTTCTCGGTTTAGTTTGCTATTGTCCTTTTACCGGCTTAAGCGAATTAAAGTGATTCGATTGAAGTTAAGTGTTGTGGTACTAACTACAATAATCGTTTAGTTCGTATTTTAAATGAATTATTTCCTTCTTTTGTTTCAACCTTTCTTAAAGCATACTTAAAGGCGGATAATTGTCAGATTTCGTAGAAAAAAATCTTTTATTAGGAAGGAATTAATGCGTTATTGTGCAAAGAATTGGATTTAAGGAAAGAAAGGTGTCATATATTTAGTTGGCTGTTTATTCCTGTAGCCAGAACTTTATCCTATTGATAGGATTTTTTTACGAAAAAATAAAAAAATGTTTCAAATATAACAGTAGAGATGAATTAATATCTTCTACCGTTTTCTTACACTGTGCACTTCTTTTTAATTTTTAGTAATCATTACGAAATTCATCGCAAATGAATGTTTAGGGTATGAAAAGATTATTTTAAAAATTCATTTTTTACTTAAGTGTGGATTTTTCTCAAACCAGCAAGCACATAACTAATACATAATTAGCTGACAGTAAATCACCGATCAAAATCACATTGTAAACCACCTATTTTTGATCAAATCAAACCTTAAAAATTAAGGAATATTTTTATCAAAAGAATTCTAAAATATTTACATACCTTAATTATATACTCTTATGAATTAGTTCACAAATCAAACTCCGCTTTTGTTTGCTTAAAACGCGAGGCACGTGGTTAAACCATAATATAATTAGTTTGGTAATATTACTTCTCGTTGGAGAACAGGATTATTTATGAATCAGAACTTACCTTCATCTTAAAAAAAGCATGAACTTTGAGCTTAGGGGGAAAAATTAATACTTTTAATGAAGCATTGTATGTTTATGAAAGTTATAACTTTAGTATTTGTTAGTTATATAGCTTGTATAGTTATAACTTTATTATTTAGGATTGTATTGATTGAAAATATCTATAAAATTCACCATTCCTACACTGTCGTTTCATTTTAGTGACAGCTGAAGAAATAAGGAAGATTATACCCGACAGGATCATTACTAACTAAAATAACCATTCATAGAACCAAAATATGATATTAAACATTAAATCAGTATAACTCGGAATCCACGAATTCCCAACAGAAACGTTGAATTTTATTCTGAACAATTTTGACATCAAGTACAAAAACCCAAGCCTTATTCAGATAACTTCATATTTTTTTCCAATTTATATGTAGGCTAGCGATGTTCATTTTTTCCCAAACAGATACAAAATAATGCTTTTGAATTTTTTAAAAATTTATTTTCAAACAATAGACTCTTGCAAGGGAAAAACACAAAAACCAGTTGAGACTTGACGATAGGTTTTTAAATCGGGACAATTTCGGTGAAATTCAGATTAACATGAATGTAGAATAGGTATGACGAATTTTTCTTTATAATCCATAACGGTGGACTCTGCAATGCTACATTTCGCGCAAAAAAAAATTCAGGTCGGTGAAATACCACCGGGGGCCAATTCGACTTGATTGTCTGAATGTTTTTCTAAGTCGCGCATTCACGCAGGTGAAAGATAAACGCTCAGAGTGACGCTGAGAGAAACGAATGTTTTCTCTGGAGACAGCTTCAAGCAGCTGCATATGATTTCTTGTCCTCTAAGTGATGGGCAGTCCAGTAGCTACTAATAATTATAGAATTCATTCAACAAAATCTCTAGAAACAAACAAGGATTAGGCAGCTCCGCTTTTCTCTTCTCTGCTACGAACACGGCGTATAGCGATGTTATTAGAAGATCATACGAATCGTTGGCATTGTCTTTCGTCCTGTCCACGAGCATTTACGAATGGGTACTGAAGCAATCATGGAAAATGGTTACTCAATAATTCAATTTCTGTAATCCAGTCAATGTATCTTACAACTGTAGTAATGATGATTGAAGATTGTTATCATCAAGGTTGACACGAACACAAACAAATCCTGTATGTCTTTTAACACTATCTTGTTTTTAAATATCCAGTCCTTTTGTGGCATATGTGGCCAAAAACTCGTCCACATTTCACTCAATGTTCTTTTATTTGCATGCAATGAAAAATTTCATAATATTAAAATTCTTCATCTGAAGTTTAAAGTTATCTTTTTGAGTAGGAGAAATATTGTCGTATTGAAATTTTATTTATATATCTTATATTAGATTTTTAGTTCTTTAAAAATGTCAGACTTATCCCAAAGTCAAATAAAAGGTAATTATAACAATTTTTACTCTAGCGCGTTGTGATTTTGCAATAACCCAGTGTTCATCCAGGCCATGCCTCACGGATGCTCAGTCAGTATGAGAATATTAACATTGAAAAAACCATTAACTGCAAAATTTTAATATTTGATCAAGAGAGCAAGATGAATTTAAAAGAGTAGAAAAAGAATTAAAACTCACATAAGGAGCAATGCCCTTACGCAAAATCAACCTGATGCAAAACTGAATGACATACATTTATTATAAATTATTAAAATATAAACGACAGTACATTGAAATGATTTATTTTAAATATAAAAACGCAATCCAAGATTTTGCTTGGGAAGCTAATTTTAATATAAATTTGAGGCATTTAGGACGGAATTTAAAGAATCAAAGCAAATGTCATTCACAGATACACTTGATATATTTCCAGACTACAAATAACACGATCACTTCATTTAAAATTTTTATATCTCAGTCCATGTCATAAAACAAAATAAAGTCAACCTAATTTGAAGTTTTACGGAAGAAATTAAATGATCATAATAACAGCAATATCATTCACTTGAAAATTTTCTTGATTCACTTGGAAATTCACTTGGAATTTTTTTGATTAAAATACATAATTATTTCATCACAATTTTACATTTCATTCCATGACATAAAACAAAAATATATGAATTTTCCTTTTAATCAATAAACATTTCACTGCACCTTCATTAAACATATTCCTTATTACCCTATATAGCCTTAGGAAATGCAAATATAAAAATTCAGAAAGGTTCATTTATGATTAATCATTCTTTTCACGTGGACCGAACTATGATTTTTTTTTGCAGACTAATTTTAACGGATATATAGCATTTTCAGTCAAAATTATGAATTTAATATTCTTTCAGTTTCAGGGCAAACTCTACTTAGAGACCCAGATCTGCGCGATTAACCAATTATTTGATCGCTGCACGGAATGTCGCCAAATTTGTCTGTGAAACAGACAATCGAGATTCAATCTCCTCTGGTCCACAAATTTAGCATTATTTAGCGAATGCATTTAAAACTTACGGCGTCTCTTCATTCCACACCGGCCGTGAGAAACCCGAAGGCCCCCGGTCAAAATTGCGTTCCACCTTATCTTACAATCGGAACTCCCTTTCAGAATGTCCATCCGGACTACACTAGGATTTACCCGTGCGCTAATTAATCTCACACCTTCCGCGCAGGTTCAGGTGATTTAAAAAACCAGCGGGAGTGGTCTCCCCTAAACTTTCTCGTATACTTCTCGAAAAAGGTGCTGGTTCCCCTCCCCCAGCGTGGATAAAAAAATTCGAACCTATTGTAACCCAGGATCCAATGACTATCAGAAAATATTTAGGTAAAAAATCAAATTCGAAGAGATGCGTTCCGATTAAATGAATACCGATTTCTACTCTTTCTTGGCTCAAGGACAATCCTTCCGCGTGCACAGATTGCTACCAAGTACGCATGCGCATGGAGAATCGGATGAAAAAAAAGCGCCAAGCAGGAGTCAATAAATATCGTGCACAGAAGATTGCGTGCAATACGCATGCGCGTGGAGATAGCGGACTCGTTGGAGATGCGCTTATACAGACCGACAGACAGTCAACCTTTTGACGTATTTGGCCCAAAATTTGATACGGACCTACATTCATGATGATAAAACTGTGTACCAAATTTTATCCATCTAGCTATTCAAGTTTTTGAGTTATAATGTTCGCATGACCTCGAACATACAGACAGACAGACTTCCCGTTGACGGATTTTGTCCAAAATTTGATAGACACCTACAAATTATGTTTAAAGACCACATACCAAATTTCATCCCCGTAGCTCTAATAGTTTTCGAGTTATCGTGTTCACAGACAGACAGACACACAGACATAATTCCAAAATTATGTTTTTCGGACTCAGGGATGTCTAAAACGTGGAGATTCGTCAAAATCTCGAGTTCGAATTTTTTGACGATTACAATTCTTTCTCTTTGTATACTTCGTATACGAGAAAGTAATAACCGATCAACATCCTCACTGTGCTGTCCGTGGAAAGCCCGAAGGCTCCACGGACGATCTCACCTTTTTTCTTCTACCTCATGCCCTTTTTTTTACATTTTTTTCACCCTCGTAAACTGGACACGTCCTTCTCACTTGCCAGCCAAATGCTCTTCTCCCTCTAGCAACGCCAGGAACCGCAGAACCAAGATCCCCAGCTCATGCCATTGGTCAGAGGCAAGCCCACGAATTTCAGCCTCCGAGAAAGTTCTCGAAGTTTTTTAAAGCGGACAACGCCAGGAGGGTCAATCACCCCCGCGGAGAGAAACCCAGAGAGGAAAAGGGACCACATTTTATGTACCCTTTCTCAGGAGAAAAAAAAAATGTCGAAGAGAAGGAACGTGTTTCTCTCAACACGACAATATGCATTATAAAATCTTTTCCTGTATTTATGAAACAACCCTGGAATTTACGAAGATATTTAATATATAAAAAAATATTTAAGATAACATTTTTGAAATTTCTCTCAGTATTTTAACGATTTGAAAATTCTGATCATCAATTTTCCTAATTTTTTTAAAATGCAAATGCGCATATTTTTCTATTTTGTAAAAAAAAATAATAAAATATTTCTATACCCTCATCCTCCCAACTAAAAGGTTATAAGATGCTTCCATTTTTCTCCCACGATGATTCAATTTACTGATTACTGAGAACAAAAAAGCATAAAAGCTCATCCCCACAAAAGAATCAATGGGCTCAACCTCGGAAAACACAACAATGCCAATCAGTGGCGTCTTTTAATGGAACGTATAATCAAGCTTGCCCGAAACAAAACAAGCAAAAGCGCGGGCTGTTTTTAAATCACCCTCTGATGAGGAATCGCTTTCTTCTACAAAAGGACCCACCGATCTGAAATCAGTGAGCATAGAAGAGAATAAAAGAGCTTCCTTCATTGTTCAGTTTGTATGGCAAAACACCACTCCGTCTTGACAAGACATGCTGATAAGAGGGGGCAAACCGGACCGTCCTTGAGTCACTTTCACTTCTTGCCTTTTTAATTGTTTTAGGCCAAGGTGTTTTCATCTCATTAAGCATCTAAGGATTATAATGGTCCCCCGATTGTGAAGGTTCCGGTCTCTTTGTGCCAGGGATGACCGTGATTGTCTGAGACAATGAATTGCTCATTAGCGGCTGGATGCTTGCCTTTCTGGGCATTCAGTGCCACCGCAAGACAGAGGAAGGTCTTCAATTAACAAGCTTCCGAACAATGTATGGCTGCTCGAAGTGGTGAAGGTGATTTGTCAACGGATGGGGAAGGAGAGTGCATGAGATTCACTTACCAAACCGCTAGAAAAGGGCTTTTTTTTTTTTTTTTGAATTGAGTGTTTTCGTCGTCTGCCCAAGGTGCAAAATTACCCAAGTACCTCTCCGTCTCAAAATAGCTGCCATGCAGATTTAAAACAGGACGTACATATATATAAACCAAAATATAACTTGTTATATACGAACATGCAAAAGCAAAGTAAACAAGACATATCAAAATGCAATTCATAAACTAAAAATTTATTAATTAAACAAAATAACCAAATCTAAAATAAAATCTAAAAAATTGAAAATACTATAGATACTGAGAGCAAAAAGTAAGTTTAAACATTTATATGCTAAAATGTAAATGAACTCTGTTGCTGTCAAAGCTATTGAAAAAAGGCAATCCAAGTATATGGAGTTTTCAACAATTAAATTAGTTGCCCGGTTGTGGACAAGCGTAGCCAGGTTAAATAAATTTTCAATTTTGCTAATATAAATCAACCAATTTTTCATGTCCTCTTATCTAGAATCATTAAGATTATTTGCAATCGGTTTAGACGGACATGAAGTGAAAGCATGCCAGAAAAAAATTTTAAAAGCTATTTAGTAAATACAACTGAAACTAAAAATTTTCACATTGAGCATTTTAACTAATCTTCGTAATAAATGTTTAAATGCCAACGGAAATGTCCACTCTTCGACTTTCTCGTATTCTTACACGATATAGTACTTTTTGTATTAGGCTTCGCAGTATATCGAAGAAATACGTTTAAGGTATATACATTTATGCTTTATATAAATGCTTTACATCCCAGAAAGGGTGTTCTATCCTCTGTCTTCTCGTATACTTCCATACTAAGACGCGTTTTGTATTAAGATTCCTATTGTGATGAAGAAAATCCAGTACGCTCTTTTGATTGATTACATCAAATAGTTGATATGAATCTTCAATTTTGATACCAAAACCACATATTAAATTTTATTTATGTAACTTATTACGTTTTTGAGTTATCACAGCCACATGCACACGAATAATCTTACCAGCTGAATAAGTCAATCGATTGGCGGATCCGATCCAAAATTTTACAAAAATCTAAAATTCTACTGATAAAATGATATGCCAAGTTTCGTCCGTCTATCTCCTTTCGTTGTTAAGCTATCGAGTTCACATGCAGACGCAAAGGGAAGCCTTGTAGATTTCTGATAGAAGGGTTTCGACCAAAATTTGATAGAAATTTACAATTTTGGTATTAAAATTGCATAGCAGAAAATTTTTAGAACTTTCGTTCAAAATTCTAAAAAAGAAAAAAAAAAGCTATTACTTTTATTAAGAGGGTTCTTAAATAAAAATATTGGCAGATTCATTGTGGGGGGGTATTGATTCAAAAACTTTAGAATTTCGAGAATTCTTTAGAATTTCAAGTTTACAAAATAAAGCAAATCAGCAGTAACTGTAAATTTTCATTGAATTGCTTGAATCTAGAAAACGAGAATCTATGAATAAATGAAGCTAGCCAATAATTAGACTCTCATTTAAGAAAAATATGCATTAAGTATTTGTATTTTAACCCAAATTATAATACATAATAATATTGGTAAGCTACATTTTAGAATATTCCCTTCTTTTTTAAAGTTCTTCAAACACCTGAAATCTAGCACCGTTTCATTAATATGTTTTGTTGTATTTCATTTATGGAAATTCGTTGCATTAACTGAGTTAACTCTATTCATTTTCGCGTGATACTCGTCAAATGCGAAACTACAATTTGATTTTCCAATGCATTGTTAATCTTGCATTTGCTGCTTGCTGTATTACGTCACAATGCTGAATAAGTCAAGTTAGATATTGGCTGACATGCGCAGGCAACACTTTTGTCATGTGACTATGGCGTCCCATGAATTTATTCCATTGGTTGTCACTATTGTTCAATAAAATAAATAAAGCAAATTTAGGCCTATTTGAAGAAAATGAATCTATGAATTATGTAATATTATTATTATCTTAGTTGCATTTAATTTGAAGTATTCTTATCAAACCATCTCTTCCTCGAAAAGTAATAAACGTCTCTCACAGTTCAAAAACAATAAAATCTCGATGCATGGAGATATAAATACCCTATTTATCCCAAAAGAAAAAATTTACGATATCTATTTCTTTTAATAAAGCGAGCCACTTCTTCTCGAAATAGGATCCTAATTCTAACTTGTAGGCTTGGTGTCATCTGTCTTGGAAGTCATAACACCGGAGATTAAATCCAATCCTCAAGCAGGTTGCAC
Organism: Araneus ventricosus; assembly: GCA_013235015.1. Taxonomy (NCBI): domain Eukaryota; kingdom Metazoa; phylum Arthropoda; class Arachnida; order Araneae; family Araneidae; genus Araneus; species Araneus ventricosus. The sequence goes on from BGPR01000535.1 coordinate 276,610, forward strand.
GCAGCCGGCGATAGCGACCTAAAGCCGAATCACCTGCTAGAAAACCGCAAGTGCAGCCAGCAGCTAGCGAAACCAAAGCATGGCAAGAAAACAAAAACATAAGAAAAAAGCGGAGTGTAGTGCGAGAAAGATGAATACCTACTCAGGTGGAGCCAAGGTGAAGGCTGTTGCCGTCAAAGCATCATTTTTAATACCGCCAAATGCGTGTTTTGGCGCTTCTTACGCCCTTCCGGGTGATGCGGGAGTTGATAAAATGGATGTGTCTTTCTCGTGATAGTTTTTAATGGGATGGATCGGTAGCACAATGGAAACGGATATGTGGCAGAGAAAAAGGGATGAAACGTTGCTTTTTTCAATGGGAGGAATGATAGCGAAAAGGAGATGAAATATAGATGCGCGTTGGTGGTAACTCATCTTGATGATGGAATTCCACTGAAGATCCGCCGCGTATGGGGCCTGTTGCACGCTAAATCATACGTAGTGGCCAAATGTCCTCCCGTTGGTGTGGCGTGGAAGTTTGGAGAGGGGGTGCCAGCTCAGATGTCGCCCTCGTCATCTGGCCGCTGTTCAAAATTACGAGGTCCGTCCCAAAATAGCCCTCGTGTTGCTTCAAAACGGGACGATAATATAATTAAAACTAAAAAAGTTAAACTTAATGATGGAATGACGAATTACGTCCAATTTTTTTGTTTCAGAGAATAAATGTGCATTAAATACAGTGGACCATCAATAATTTGAACGTTTTTCATTCAAACTTTTCTCTATAGTCTCTTGTATTTTCTGTGAACTCCTTAAGATATCCGACTGTGTTCGGAGACATTTTTTTGAAAAATAACTTATATACATATTTTAATGTTATTTTTCAATTGCATATGTTTTAAAACTGTGAAAATATTGTAAAATTAGGCTTTCAAAATAATATTTTTTTAGAAAAACTGAGAAATTTGAAGAAAAATGATTAAAATATTTGCTTTACTTTAACAGTCATAGACAAAATCATGTCCTGAATATACATAAATTCTTGTAGGAGTACGTTTTTATGACAGTTATCGGTGTTATGCTCTAAAATATTTCTTGTACTTCAAAATAGTTTTGAGATAGAGCTGAACACAGTTACTAAACTGGTAATTTTTTTATAAAAAATGCTTTTCGTTGATATTTAAGCACTTAAAAATAATACTTGATTTTAAAATTGACCTTAGTTTTTAGAGGAAAACATCAAGCATATTACAGAAAATAATCTCAGAAAATTTCATATCAATACTTGAATAACTTTTTGAGAAATCATTGTTACGGTCGACAGTTTTCCTCAAAAAATATCATTTTTCAGAAAATACATTTAAAGTTTTCATGCAACATAAAATAATGCTTACAGTTCGGTAATAAAACAGCTGTAACAACATTTGTAATTCACGTAGAGTAAAAAGCGAGACAGTTTTAGAAATCTGGTTAAACAGGCTACAAAATTAAGTCATAAAATTTTTTTTTGATAATTTCATCAAAAACGACGATTTTAAACCAGTCGGATACCTTAACTGGTTTGTTTTCTCAAATATCAACTTAGATGACACCTATTTAGGGGATGCGTTGTCATTTTAATTAAATTGAGAACCTAAGGGACAGCTGAAATGGTTATGAATTCCACGTAATTTTGTATAGCGTTTGTGAATGACTATGTTTTAGTTTATAAGTTTAAAATTGCGATAATTCGATGCACGTACGGCTTTGAGCAAACCAGTTAAGGGGTAAACATTATGTTAAAATATCGTCTGGGATTCGAAGTCGAAACTAAAAATCGTAAAAAATTGCTTCTATTCTTGAATTGTTTTTGTTAGCTAAATACGTCAGTAGTTGTGTCCTCAATGACTGCAAGTGAATAATTTTTTTAAGGACTGACTGTAACTAAGGATTTAACTTGAGGACTTTATTGCTGTACAAAGCATTTAGTTAAAAAGACAGTAAAATTTTCTCTTTAAAAAAATTTAATTAAGTATGAATTGAATAGATAATTTTGAGGTCTTATTGTAGTACAACTGTTGCATTTAAACGGTTGTATTAAAATTGCTGTATACAGTTTATTTATAAAAATTACTTAATTAATGAAGTTAATATTTACAAAATTATAAACTATAATTATTATCACTTTTTCTTTAAAATTACTAATTGTTCCTTTATTTGCATTAATTATTAAAATTTCCAACGATTGAAAATAAATCTGAATTATTATTTTTAGTTTTAAAAAATGCCGTTTTCTTTTACTATACTCCTTTTTTAGACCCAGTTTTTCTTAATTCGAATTTTCGAATAAGTCGAATTTTTATTTGATCCTGTCAGTTTTGAATTAATCAAGTTATACTATTTAAGTGTTTTATTTAGTTTTATATTGCATTAGACTGTACTTATTAGAAATTATAATTTTTGAAATATTTAAAATGTTGCTGATAAGAATTATTTAGATCCTTTTTTTAATTCATTTCAACTTTTGGTAATAGGATATTGTTTTGGGGGTGAGATCGATAGTGTCTACTTCGACAAAAAGGTCTTTTATGATTTTTTTAAATTTTTCGGTTGCCTCCTTTCCCCAATTTTGCTTCATTTGTTTTTGTTAATAATACATGAGAGCCCTAAGGTGTAATCTTCGGCAAGACCTTGCTAAAATTAATTAATTACGTCGCCTCTGATTTAAACTAATAATGCATTCATAAACCAAAATAAAATCTTTTGAAAATTAGGAAGTTAACTGCTTGCATTCACTTATCATGTTTCAGCTTATTTAATTTTTCATTTACAGTCATAATATATTAAAAAGCACGACATGAAATGTTTGTTGTATGAATATTTTGGAAGTTTTTCATCATATGACCTCAAACAAAGCATGTCGTTTTATTAAATTTTAATAAACAACAACTTTTGGTGTTTTTAGATAACAGATCAACTAATTTGGATTTTCTCCAGTACGATTTTGCTAAACTTTTTATACAAAGCAGCTTAAAATATTACGCGTATTCTCCCCTGTGTATTTCCTATGCCTACGAAAATTTGCCATGTTTATCTGAGTATTATTACAAAATGTGAAATGAAATCTAATTATGTTAGTTCATCTTACTTGTGTATTACTAATATAATAGCCCAGATCCTCCGGTTACGCTCTGACGTCACCAACAATAAAACTCGCGCCATAGCACTGCGAGACGTTAAACAGCATTATTTCATTGTTAGAGAACCTGAATTTCAGTAATTTTAAATTTAAAAGAGTAATTGTCGTTCTAATTTCAAATTTAATAGCTCTAAAATAGTGAAATAAAATTTGGAATCGATTGATGCAAAATGTATCTCTCCAGAGAAATTTTAAATTATATTAATCGTATACTTCAAATTAATGTCCGTTTTTTAATAGAAAGTAGTAAATTACGTCAGTGGTATATCATGCGCTTGATATAGTTTGGACGCCGAATTGTATCTGAATTCAATCGTGGCGATGTTGTTTTCTTGCCAAGAATTAAATTAGCCACCAGTGACGTGAATCTACCATTCGTTCTCAACCGCCGCCAGTTCCCGTTAATTCCAGCTTACACGATGACTATCAACAAATCGAAGAGGCAAACTTTCGATCATGTTGGAATTTGCCTCGATGAGCCTGTTTTTTCACATGGACAGCTCTATGTTGCACTTTCTAGGTCTAGGATTCCCAATCACGTTAAAATTTACACAGAGACATCTGAAGTACAAGGAAAATTATTAAACAACGAAAAATACTTCACACGGAATGTTGTTTATCAAGAGGTGTTTTGAATAAAGAAATATATAAATAAAAAATATATTCCCTGTCATAATACATATGTTTATTTTATTTGTTTTCAACCAATGTTAAACATTTCTCTCGCATATATATCTATTTAAACGCGTCAAATTTGACGGGAAATCTCTCGAAGGAAAAGGCAATTGGCATCCGTCATACCATGACGGGTTATTTTCTAGTTTTTAATATTTGTGAAAAGCCGTCTTCAAGTAGGTGAATCTGTCTATTATTGATATAAATAAATTACGAATAATGAAGGATACTTTTCACGATGTTCAACGCACTTACTTTCCTGTTTCCATTATTATCCCCATGTTTTATAAAATTGTAATTCATTCGCCCTCATATTTAATGCACAATTTGCTGTGAGAAGATTAATATTAAAAATAATAAGAGGGGATGCGTGTTTTCAATGGTGAAGAGATAAATTTTAAGAAGTGCTTTGGCATCGACATGCTTCCTCGTTCAAAAACCTCACTTCTAGATATCTTTGACCTCTCATTCAGTGTCTTCACCACTTTTCTGTTTGCTCAATTATGTTATCAAAAGCCCGTCTTCGTCCACTGGTAATTTTTATTTTCCCCTAACAATACAACCTTAATATCATTAAACATCAGTTTCAATAACCCCTCTGAGCTATAAGTTCAGCTCGTGGCAGAGAAATCAACCTTCGATAAGTACCACCCAAAATTTTTTCGCCAAACATACTTAGACACACTTGGATCGCTTTCTGCATGCGAAATCTCCTCTTGAAAGCACCCTGGCACGCGCAGAAAGTGTTCCCGCACGCGCAACTCATTTCGCCTTCAAACAACAATTAAATCGAAGCGAGTGAAAAGTCAATGCAGCAGAACAAAACTTCCCAATTGCTGGTTCGGGCCACCAAAGTTATTTGTATTCCGGCCGGACATTAATCTCTTTCCTCATTGTTCAACCTGTTGATTTTTTGGTTGCTTTCCTTCCGATGTACGTTTGTTTTTAACAATTTAATAATGCTCAGATTTAGTTCCACCTTGCCTGCCCGTCGAACCATCGCATCCGCCATACAGGTGGTTGCGTCTAACTAATCCTGCTGGATTAACAGCTGCCCCGTCGAGATGGATTTCTATCGTATTCCGATCACGCGCCCTCCTTCTCCAAACAGTGTTTGCTGCCTGTTCAGAAGCACGACTATCAATTACCCTTAATTCATTATCACGCTTTGGCGCCTGTAACAATGCGCCAATCGAGTTCACAGATGCGCTCCGGATCTGATGGATTCACTTACACAGATATATGAGACCTTCTTTGCCTTCTGTTGTTAACTAATAGAGAGCTTTCCCCACTGGAAAAGAAAAAATCCCTCTACTCTTCTTTGTATATGAGGTAGAGAAAGAGAAAGTATTGTAGTAATCTTCAAAATATTCGACCTCCAGTTTGTGATGAAACTCCACCAGACCTCCTAAGTCTGAAAAAATCAATTTTAAAATTGCATTTGTGAACACTATAACTCAGTAACGGAACGAATTAGACGAATAAATATTGTTATGGGAGCTTCACTTTAAACTTTTGACGAAAAATGTCAAAAAAGAAAACTTTATGTCTTTCCGTCCATGAGTATGTGATACTGTAACTAAAAAACGCAACGACGAAGATGGATGAAATTTGCCATGTAATTTCGTCACTAGAACTGTAGATCTGTAGCAAAGGTTGGATCAAATCCGTCCAAGGTTTGACTGCTTGTCGAGCTGTCTATTCGTGTCCTTGAGAACACTATAACTCAAAAACGGAACGAATTAGACGAATAAATATTGTTATGGGAGCTTTACTCTAAAATTTTGACGAAATATGTCAAAAAAGAAAACTTTATGTCTGTCTGTCCATGAGTATATGAATACTGTAACTAAAAACCACAACGGCGAAGATGGATGAAATTTGCCATGCAATTTTGTCGCTAGAACTGTAGATGTGTAGCAAAGGTTGGATCAAATCCGTCCAGGGTTTGACTGCTTGTCGGGCTGTCTATTCGTGTCGTGATAACTCAAAAACGCTATAAGGTGCTACATAAATGAAATTTATTCTGCGGTCTGGACACCAGAACTGTAGTTAGTATCAAATTTTGGAACTAGTCGGTCAAAGAGAAGAGGTTCAAAATGCATGCTTGATTTTCTTGACTACACTTCGAAGCTAAACACAAAACTCTGTATATTGTGCAACTAAACGAGAAAGTCGGAAGAGGAAAACTCCCGATTTTTTTAGTAAGTTAGAAAGATCATAATGCTGTAACCAAGTTTAGCAATAATTAATTAAAAATATGGAATTTTTTCGTAAATTACCATGTTATAATGCGTTGGTGTATCATGCAAGAGTAAAGATTTAACGAAATGTTGTTCAGTTATTACTACTTATTTTTTTATATATTTCTATTAGCAGGGAGTAAATTAGCGCCATTGTTTATTTATCGTGAGCCCTGTGAAATATTTCATTATCTGATGTATTTATAGTTGACAAGGTCCGACTTTTAGTATAAGCCCTTGTGACTACACAAGTGCTACTAGTTGCATATGCTTAGTTACTAAACAAGTGCTACTAGTTGCATATGCTTAGTTACTACACAAGTGACATGATGCTCTTTCACTGGACTTAACACAAATTCGGAATTCGATATTAGCATCGAACTTATGATAGTTTAAGTAGTCTGAATTTGAAAGCCACGTAGCAATATCAACCATTGCTTGTATAGTGTCTCCCTCTGTATTGTTTATTTTATTGAATGATATTTCGGTGCATATGTCTCGGATTAATGCGCATGTAGCGTTGCAGATGACATGCAAAAATATAGAAATAAAAATTTTGATCCAATTGTAAGGTTTTAGAAGTGAGCAAATTTCATTGAGATCGAAATCATTAAAATCAGTTGTATTCAATCTTGTTTTCCAAAGAAACATGACAGCTAAGTTAAATAATGATACAAAAAAGGAAATAACTTAACGAATAAATGAAGTAAGATATCCGCATAACATATTAAAATCATTTATAGTATGGAGAGGAGCAAGAGGCTATGAATGAGTTACAACATATCAGTATTCGGTTAATTACTGATGTGTTGTAACTCATTCATAGCCTCCTGCGAAATTTAAATTTATTTAACGATTAGAAAAAGTTGGTGAAATAAATAAATGTTAAATACAAAAATTTAAATAATGTTGATTTAAGCAACCACTCATGCTAAGGCTTGAAATGAAATAACTGACATCACTAATTAAATGCGACAGCTTTGCTTACCTTTCTAAAACCTTTCAACAACGTAAATAAATCATAAACATTCAACACTTGCAAATGTTATGCTTTCGAAACCGCTATTCAAACTCAAACGTATCGAACCTGCATATTAAAACGAATTAATTCTTTTCTGAGAGACTTTTAATCAAAACTCATTTGAAATGCGTTATCTTTCAGCGTAACTCAGATAGTAGCTTTATCATAAAAAAAGCAAAATCTATCACGGCATTTAAGCAAAACTTGTTCTGAAACATAGAAAAATTTCCTTGTTTTACTTTTATACAACGTCTTTCGAAATAAAAACCAAAACAAACATTCCTGATTCGTTCGTGAAGAAATGGTAGCTGTTGAGGAAGTCATTCTGACTAAGTTTGTCCACATTAAGGCATCCATATAAAAGGTTCAGATTAACATTAAGAATCAATTTGGGACAATTAGGATTGCAAACATATTCAGGCATTCCACTGAAAACCAGATCAGAGGACTCTCGATCTGTCATTATTCGACTATTAATACTGTTTTACATGTTTCAGAGGACCCCTAAACTTTTAATTGGCCGCATGTGCTTGTCCGCAGATTGAGCAAGGTCATGCGACACTTCGTCGGATTTTTTTTTTATTTAGAAACATCTTGTAATGACCTAACTTATAAATCAATTTCTGTACATTTTGAAAGATGTGACAGAGTAAATCTATATTCTTCTGCCTGTAGTGCTCAACCTTTATTTCTGCTTTACATTCACCAGAGCAAATCTATTTTTCTATGTGCTTTCGAAAAAAATGCATGTTATGTCTCCATTTTCTTTACTTATATTAATTATTCAATCGGAAGTGATATTACTAATCATAATGTCGATGTGTCAAATGAAGATGAGTCAGTATAAATCAGTTTCTTAACGCAAAAATACAAAACTCAGTATTTTACATTCAATTCATCAGCACGAATACAAATTTCTGGTTGCTTTTATCAAGAAAAAAAAACACCGTGATGTCTTTTTTTCTTTCGTTTATCTAAATTGCGCGTTCGGAAAATGATGTTACGAATTATAATGTGGATATATCACAAAAAAGATATGTTAGTGTAAGTCTGTCTTTCTACGTAAAACCATACAACCTGTTTTTCTACATTGCATTCATCAGCGCAATTCTATCTTATGGTTGCTTCGTCTAAAATTTGTCAAATGCCTCTTAGTGTCTTTATTTTCTTTCCTTAATGTAAATCACGCATTCGAAAGTGATTTTATGAATTGCAATACTGAGAAACATAACTTAAGGAAGATATTTGAATGTAAATCTACTCCTCTCTATGTAAAAGTACACGATCTATTTTTCTGCATTGCATTAAACTGTGCAAATACCTCGTTACAGTTGCTTCTCATACACTTTTATATAACTTGACTTGTTTCATGTTTGTAAGGATAAAATTTTATTTTGTAATCGATTTTACACTCACTTCATGGTATTCTAGAGTTTTAAAATTTCGCACATTTGTGTACTCCCGATGGCAATGCTTAATTTTCAGTCAATCGATTAATATAATGTAATTTTCATTCCATATTAGGGTTTCCGCCTGGTGCTGAATTTGAGAAAAAGTTGGTTTGAAGATTCCATAATATTTACAATAATGAATTATAAATTAAAGACAAAAGAGTTGCAAATATTTAAAATAAATAAGTTCTACTTTTTAGTTCATTAATTGAAGTGTGTTCTTAAAAAACTGTTTTTATTAAATTTATTAACAATAATTCTGCAACTTGCTTCTTCATTTTGTTTCATGTATATTTATTCCATATTGGGAATGGAATTGCGTATCATAGAATTAATATGTCTTATTGAAGAATGACGATGTAAAAGTATACTTTCTGTAAAGCAAATCAGATTCAAAATCTTCAAAACTCCAGAGCAAGTCTATATTTCTACTTGCTTTAACACTAAAAAAATCCAACGTCTTTAATTTATTTCTTTTTTATTGACTTCTTATTTAGATGTAAGGTTTTAAATCACACAATATCCATATCTGATACAGTCAGTGGCGGCTCGTCCATTAGAGCTGCAGTTCCCTCTGAAATTATTTTAAAAGCTTTATTTTCGTTTTTATTCTAATTGGCTTACTTTTCTTATTTGAGAGTTCAATTATCAAAGAAAATGGCAAAAAAGTAATGAAAAACGTAAAGGAAGACGGAAAATCAATCAAGAATTAAGAGAGAGACAGAGCAGACCTGCATAGAGTTTTACCTCTCCTAAGGATCAAAACTCACTCACTGAGCAACACGGAGAGCTCAGTCGGGAGAAAAAAGTAAATCCTTTCTCCCATTAAAATTAGATGTCCTTGAGCTGCGTTTTCACAGCTCTCGATTGGCGCGACTTTCTCATTTGGCTTTTTTTTTTTTTCGCTTTTTCTCAGTAGTCCAGTCATTAAGTCGTTTTTTTAAAAACAAATTCTGGAGGAGTTGTAATTTTTTTTAACGTGCTGATTACGAATATGAGGTTTGCCAACAAAAATATTTGTTGGAATTTTAGTTATTGCCAAAAACATGAAAAAAAAGTTTTCCCAGTTTTTTGCTTATAACTCAAAAACTATCAATTTGTAGTATATCATCATTACATACCAAAATAATCAGCACAAAATTTACTACAACTTAGGTCTATACAACTTTTGCAGCACTGCTTGTTTCTGAGCTGACGAGCCGTCACTGGATACAACATTATATTATATGAAAGAGTGAACTATTCACAATTATTTTAAATGACATTCTGTCTGTTTATGCCATGGAATATTGATGTATAAAATGGCAACTATGTTGTTCTGGACCAATCTTGTATTTGCGATTGCAATTAAAAATTTTTTGTAGATTCTATTTAGGAAAGCAGGATTAGGATTAGGTATTTACTACATTAATGCGAATCTTTCAAAGAGTCCTTTACTTCCGCACTGACTACTTGAGTATTTATTTTGACGCCTTTTAAATCCAAGCATCCCTGTGTCTTTTCCTTCACTGTGTAAAATATAACGTTACAAAATTATTTTAAATATCAGCAGAAATTCCTTCATCATGTTTAGACTTAATAATTAGATTATGATTATTTTTCCTTGTCAAAAAAAAAGAAGCTGTAACGATCAGTTGAACACTGCGTGATGGGTAATTTAACTTTGTCCTTTTAATAAACAGGGCGAGATCGTTAAATGAAATAAGTTAACCCATGTGAAAGAAATAATAGTTATACTTTCTAATCACGCTTTATTTTTAGGTTTAAAGATAATGTCTCTCTGAGACTCGCCATTATCATTGGTTAAGGGCAGGTACTCAGGACCGGAGGATCACGAGTTCGAGGCCAAATCGCAAAAAAAATCCGCTTTAGATGAGGGCTTAATGCACGTTAAATACATTGTAGGTTAAACTTCCTCCCGTCAGTGTGGTGTGAAAGTATGAGAGGGATCGAAGGCTCTAGTGTCTTCTTCGTCATCTGAGTACGATTCAAAATTTGGATATCTCTTCTAAAATAATCCTCTTATAGCTTCTGAACGGGATCTGCGTAGGACTAAACTGAGAAAAAAAGTATGAACCCATGGAAATTATTATTTTTCAGATGAATTCATTTTAAAATTAGAAGCCTCGAATTCTTTCAGTGTATTTATTTATTTAATTACTTTTGTGTATGAAAATGTTTGCTTAAAAATCCATTAAATATGTCTCAGTTTCTTCAGGGAGGTTTCAGAAATATCAATTGGAGTTAATAAATCACTAAATAAGATTATACTGATTCGGAAACGCCCTGTTTAATGCAAAGTTTTTGGGCTGTAATTACAGATAAGCAGTGATTGATTTAAATGAAATTTATTGCCTTCAAGGAAACACGAATTTTTAAGACTTTTTTATCACCTGAAGATAATAATTAATAATCGACATTGTACACGTCTTCGTTTTGATAGGCAAAGATCATCTAATTTCTAAGGCGTGGCAAATGTATTTCCCACAAACTCATAATTTCCTATTGGCGAACCTGTTGGTTAAATTGTATTAATATTCTTAAACAAGCGGCATTTAAAAACAATAAAGTGCGTAGGCTTTAAATCAAAGAGGTATATAATTTTCAATGCAAATTTGTTTCGTGAAGTCAGCAGTTAGTACTGGAAATTATATTCTAATAAGTCAAACCAAAGAGAGATTCTCAGGTTGTTAATATCCTTGCTAATAAGCGATTTCTACAACAGCCTTTGCTAGAATTTTTTTCGTTTTGATTCATATATTAATCATATTTATATGATTTATTCCCATGCATTTTCATTATTAATCATATCTGCAATCCTTTATTGGCATTCTCTTTTCCTTATCATTGAGAATTTTGTCGATGTGTATAGTAGACACTGTTGAAATATGTAGATAAAATAGTAAGTGAAAGTGCACCTTTTTGTTTGCTCTTTATCTTGCGTATATCATACAAAGAAACACCAATGGCATTAATTAGTTATATAAAATGAAGCGGGGATGATCGATTGATGCATAAATTTGTTATCTTAATATGATTTATTCTGTAAATATATGCACAAAAATGAATGTAATGCACAGGAAATGACATAGGTTCTCTAAATTAGGTTATTTAAAAACAATCCAAATTTCAACTCTTGCTTTAGAAAGTTTTACTTCGAAGATTTTAAACTTGAAACGAATTTGTTTTCTTCACTGAATATCTTGTTGCGAAAAACGTTGATGTTTCAATGGTGATTATTTATTAAAGGATATTAGAGAAATAAAATTTGTTTTTTATATCCATTTATCAGCCACATTTTCATAAAATACAATGTGTATTGCCATTTAAGATGGTCCTGATTAAATATAAATAGTATACTACGGTGATAAAGTTACTTAATCATGCTGTTAATGCATTTATAAATAATTATTTCCTGTTGGTTATATTGTTAAATATGTCAATGAATCTATAAATATTATTTCATTTTATTAAACCTAAAATATATTTCATATTTATTTACTGTAAATCCTGCCCTGTTCGAATTTGAGGTTGTAATATTATCCATCTAACATGCATTACGGTTTGAGATTAAATTATCCACTTCTCTATCTCACTATCTTATTAACAAAATAATCATTTACTTTGCATATTATCGGAAAATTAATGTTTGTGACAATCATGCTCTCTTATTATTATTAAACAGATTGCGATAATGGGATATCTTTGTTAACCGTATGATTCCCAAATGACTTCGCGCCTTCTCGCATGGCTTAAAGATAGAGGTAAGGAAAAAACCCGCTTCCGATATACCTTATTGCGCAACCAAGATGGTCCAAATTACCCTTAAGAGTCACCAATATACTTTCCATTCAGTAGCCACCTCTAAGGCCCCCCCCCCCTTTTAGTGTAAGTAATCTGCACTAACTGAAGAAACTCGCCCGCGGGACATATTTTAAACGGGTCTTCCTTTCCCCTCCCTTGTGTTTCTCTACTCCTGATGATGATCCAGAGTCTTGCACCTTTCCCCTGACTTCATCATCCATCCTTCTTCATTTTTTTTACTTTGTTTTCTCCACGCCAGCTTTCTCCCTCAAAGTGCATCGAAGCGTCTCTTGTCCAGTCCGTCTCCTCACTCGATGGAGGGCAGCCTTTTGGAGAGCACTCCCCATTCAAGGTAAAGTCCGCACAGTGTGTGAGAAGCTCTCTCTCCCTCTCCCCGCGCGCGCGCACACACAACCGGCTTTAATTGCTCGTCGGAAGCTGTTAACAACCAAACCTCGTATTCGAGTATCATTTCTTAATTGACTCCGAGGTGGGGAAGAACACTGCGCAGCGTTCTCTCTCTCTCTCTTGTTGTTGTTGGATTATTGCTGCATGCTCACGAAGGCGCGAAGATCGAATTGGGTGATGATTGTCGATTTCGTGATCTTATGCGACTGATGCTCAATGAAGTTTTGTGTTATTTGTTTTCCAGTGCACGTTCTCTGCGAGGAAAGAGTCTGGATCTGCGGTGGTTTTTCGTGGAATGACTCATCACCAGTCTTGCTGAAAGTGCACTAGCTCCTATCCTACCAAAGCGGCAGTTGTGATTGCTTTTGCAAAGAAATTTCCTCAACAAGAATCTCTGGACGCACACGGCGGACATTCTCTTCCAGCCAAAGGATTCTGCCAATAATTTTGCGCATCATCAACCAAATTATTTGTTCTTCTGCACATCGACTACTGTGGCTGCATCTGAGATCGATATCCAGGAACAAGTTCCAGGAACTTGTGAATCAATCGAATTGCTTCTGTGACCAATTAACGGTGGACAACCCTTCGGAACTGCCTCTATGAAACCATCCGTCTAATACTGTGTCGGGTCTGACCCATGCGGACAGTTGTTCCAGTCATCTCTCTGCCCACTTCGTCGCGCGTTCATGGACTTAAGCGTCCCCAAGCGGCCCAGCACACCCCCGCCGCCGGCCCCCCTGCGGCCGCTCTATCATCCGTCCTCTCCCGTGTCGCCACCGCTGACCGGCATGGTGCATTTTCCCGCGCCCACTGCATCCTCGCCGCACAGGCCACCGCCAACCACCGGCCTCACCTCGTCGGCACCCTCGGCCGGGGTCTCCGTAGAGCCGCCCGCCTTCACGACGGGCCTTCTTCCCGGTAAGTACGCACTTTTATTTGCTAGAATCAGCTTTTCTTGTCACTGTATTCGTTCATAGACGAATCGGTTTTAACATGATGATGTTTATAAGCTGGATGCTAAGTTGCGTGATATGACATGCATGATCAATTGAATCGTTCGAAAAGCTCTCCAGGGCAGATTGTTGGACTCAGAGCAACCGAATTTGGCATGTAGCTACTTTTTGGGCAGTAGATGCTCGCTGAGAAAGCGTTTTTCAAAATTTTAGTTAAATTTTTAATTAGTTAAAAATTAATTGAAATGTTAACGTTTCTATTGAATAAATTGCACAAAAATCAATTTACACAGCTTTAGAATTAAAAAAAAAATTAGCATTTCAGTGATCTCAATTTTATTTCCGTGTAATTTTTTTCTTTAATTTTAATAATTTTTTAAAATTAATTTTAAACAGAATTTTTTGTAACAACACTTTTCCTTTATATATCATAGTAAAATAAAATAGCAAGATTAAGAATAATCGTATGAATATTTTAATGCCTCTCTTGCGACTAAACAAAAATAAATATTAGATTTTTCAGTTTATTAGTAACTAACAATAATCAAAACATGAAATATTTTTTTAACTTGATAATGTTTTCATGCTGACATTCTTTCTGTAAATTTCGTGATGTAAAAATCGTTGCGCATCGAATGAAACGGTTGATGCAATCAAATGGTGACCAAGACAAGACAGACAAATCAAGCCTAAAACTATAGCATCCTACGATGTTTCGGACTAGAGGTGTTCGAACCTCCTTACTTAGGTTCTTGCAGAGTAATTTTAAATTTTTCAATCCTCTATCCCATCTATACACGGAATAATTTACCATAAACTCAACTGTGTTTGTAAATTCAAAAGTAAAATAAGCTAACGAAGAGTTAATCAACGATTAATAAAGAAAATATGGTTAAATATTCTTATTTGGACAAAAAAGTAAGATGTATTTCTACATTATTTTTTGTTTACTGTCACTGAAGTGTTCATAGATCTTCTTCCCAGTAAGTGGTCAGTTTTATCGAGCAAAATTATTTTTTGTTGACAATATTTTGAGTCATAGAGTCGTTTTTCTTTAAACAGATTTCAGATTACATAGTCGAATTTTAGTAGAAGCTCTGATTTTTATATTTTGCTTTCAAAAAGTAATATCAAAAACCAAGAACACATTATATATGAATTTAATTCACAAAGGAGTATTTTGTTAGTGTCTGGAGATTTCTTATATAGTTATTTGAGCTGAGAATCAACAGTTACTTTTTTAAATCAGTATGAGGTAAAATTAATTGTCGTGGCGAAAATTTGGTATTTAACTTAATTTTATACATATATTATTCATACTTAAGGAAAGCCTGACATTTGAAGTCAGGTAATATCGCGTTGTGTTTGTTTTATAACCCAGAGTTCATCCAAGCCATGCCTTAAGGAAGCTCTGTCTACATGAGATCTTTTAACAAAGGAAAACAATTATCAACTGTAAAAATTTGAATATCAACAAGATGAATTTAAAAGAGAAGTAATAATTTAAAACTTTTAAGGGGTCTGTCCTCCTACATTAAATCAACCTGTGCAGACCTGAATAACATTACATTTATTTTTTTAAAAAAATCAATAAAACATATACAACAGTACATTGACATGATCCATCACTAATATAAAAACACATACCAGGATTTTGTTTCAGAAGCCAAGTTCAATATAATTTTGAAGCATTTTGTAAGAAATTTAATGAATTAAGGCAAATGCCATTCACAGATACACATGTTTATTTTCCTGACTACTAATAACATAATCACCTCATTTAAACTTTTTACATCTCAGACCATGACATAGAACAAAATAAAGTCAACCTAAATTGTAATTTACGGAAGAAAATAAATGATCATGTTTACAGCAATATCATTCACTTGAAAATTTTCTTGATTAAAGACATAATTATTTCATCACAATTTTACATTTCATTCCATGACACGAAACAACAATAAATCAATGTTCCTTTCCAACAATAGACATTTCACTGCACCTTCTCACAAATTTGACCAAGGCTCAAACAGGAATTGCTCAAAATAGCCTTAGCGAACGCAAGTATAAAAATTCAGAAAGTTACATTTTTGATTAATCATTCTTTTCACGTGGACCGAACAACGATTTTTTTAAGACTAATTTTAACGCTGTAGTATTTCCGGTCAAAATTATGAATTTTCATTTAAAATTCTTTCAGTTTCAGGGCAAACTCTATTTAGGGACACAGATCTACTCAATTAACCAATTGTTTGATTCGTTCAATCTTCTCCGGTCCACAAATTTGGCGTTATTTAGCGAAAGCATTTAACTTACTCCGTCTCTTCACTCCGCACGGGCCGTGGGAGACCCGAGGGCCCCCGGACAAAATTTTACGTACACCACCTTACATCCTGATGACTTCGTCTCTCCAACCGATCTGCCTAGCAACCCAAAAAAATATTTTTCCGAAATCCCCCCAACTCAAAGACCATTGGTCAACAAACCACCCACGTCAGAGAAAGTTCTCGAAGTTTCATTTTTACGGACGAAGAAAAAAAAAGGTCAAACACCCCACGCGCAATTCCCAGAAAATCAGAAAGGCTTCCTGTGCCCCATCTCAGGAGAAAAAAAATGGTCAAGAGAAGGAACGTGTTTTCTTAACACAACATAATTTTACAGACCAATATTTTGAATCATACTCATGCCAGTTTCAGTATCCACATTAGAACACGGTTTTCAAATAATTTCGCAATTCAAAATGAAAGCTGGCCCGAAAAATTAGCTAATTAGTGAAGCATTAATTAATTATAAACAAAAGAAATTTAGTTCAGTATACTTATTTGGAAAATTTCGATGAAATCTTTCAAGCCAGGATGAATTTCGAAGTTATTTTTCTGACTAGTCAATAATCTGGAAGAGTAACGTTATATCAATGCTTTAGTGACCCCAAATCTATAATTCTGCTATAAGTTAAAAATTACAAACTATAATCCAGATTGCTAAATCCCTATTATATTCCAATCCGGATTGTACATTAAATTTATAGTGTGCGTACCATAAAGGCATTTATATTATAAAAATTCATGCAATAGAATTTGGCAAATTTCTTCAGTGCATACATTTTCTCAATCATATTCTCCACAGAAAATAAGAGTATCCGAATTATTCCATCGAATAAGCTGTATATCTAATGTGCATATATACTGTGCTAATACAGATGTAGTTCGAACACCTTTTGTTTGTATGAAAATAAGAATTGTAGAAAAAAAGCAATGAATGAGAAATAAGTTAATGCATTAGATTATGCCTATTAACTTCCATTCCGGAAGATATATTCATCCTTCAACTCAAAAAGAGACTAAACTTTCAGTAATTCTAATAAAATATACAATGGATTTGAGTTCAAATGGTAATCATGCATTATAGCCGAAACAATACCCTGCTACACTGAAAAATGTGTTACTCCCGGCTGATAGCTGATACAATAAACCCATGTTTATTTTTAATATGAATTCGACAGCAATGAAGAAGATAAATTCTGCTTTTCAGTTGAATTCTTGATTGCAGAAACAACACGAGTCATTTTTTTTACTTTCAAAATTGCGTTTATTCTGTTTTCACATTCTTAAGGGGTGTTTACATAATGAGTGAAGATTCAAGTAAAGTCATATTATAAGCATATAAAACCTACCAGGAAAAAAATTAAACAGTGATTTAAAAAATAAACCAGTTTTTTTAAAGCTCCCAGCATTTTGATATTATTGTCTCACGCAGTTTCTGCAATCAATAATTCTACTATGTTTCACTACAAATCAAACGCAAAAATAAAAAAATAATAAATTTTGCAAAACGATTTCCTTTAGATGTCTTGAATCAAAAAGAAATACGTATAGTTTAAATAATCGATCAAATCAGTTTTACGTCGGAGGTACATTCATTTCCATTGTAAAACACATATCATGATACCTCAGCTTTTCATTCGTAATGACGTGATTTTTAGTTGTTCGTGTTGACAGGTGCAAGATGCTTTAAATTTGAATTTGATGTGTCAGACCAACTCAAGCTTATGAAAAGTTCTTTAAAATATCTATAGACTTGCCTTACATAAATGTTCTACAACTGTTACAATTTGCAACAAGTAAAACCAGTTAAAACTCTTGATCGGTCTCATTGAGCGAAAACCAGGTCATCATCAACATTCTCTCATCTCTTGAACGGAAACTTATGATGACGATGTAATTAAATTAAAACAAACTGGTAATTAAAATGCCAATATAACTGTTGCTCTCCATTTACATCAGATAATTAATTTGTATTTCAATATCTTTCGTTTTATTGTGTAAACCAAATAATAGCTGATGTTTTCCTTGTTTTGTATGCAAGATTGATGTATGTGATATACAAACCTTATCAGTTTTTTTAAACTCTAAAAGGTTAAACAAGCATTTAATTTGCATTATTTAATTAGTATTGGTGATCTTTAAGATGTTCTCTACATTTAGCATTTGGGACCCGAATTTTAAAATTAGTTTTTATCACGAACTTCTCTTCAAATAGGTTCTAGAACTTTTAATATTTAATTTCAAAGCGGCTTTTCTGTCACTTTTATATAATCATTTATTTTTAATTGGGTATTATATTTTTATGTGAACAGAATGATTCATTTTATCTTTATTTCACTGAAAAGTTTTCCGAAGCTTTATTCATGCCTCCTTCCCCTTTCAGTCGTTTCGAGTCGCCCTAAGGTGAAGCACCTCACAGGTTAAGAATCACATAAATCAGTCGTTCTCACAACTGGGGCAACTTTATGACTCTTTAATTGCAATTAGAGATACTAATTTCATTATAATTGAATTCGATTTTTTCAATACGGTGAAGTGAAGAAGGTCGTTGAAGGTATGGCATACTAGTCTCAAAGTACATATGTTTAAGTTCATGTTCAATCCGTATCAGTTATTTTTTATTTACTTATTTTGTTCAGAATACGTCCCTACTAATTTTTGATTAATGCCTAGATTTTCTCACAATTTAATTAAAATGCTTGATTAAAAATTGCAAAAGCAATTCAGTCATAAACTTGACTCCTCTAAAAGTTTTTATTTATTTATTATTATTATTTTTACAATAATGTGTTCTTGTATCTGCTCCTTGAAAAAAGCAGGCAATTTCATTTTCAAATTAAAAATAAATCAATTATGTCATAAAAATGTTTCAGAACGAACCATGTTAAAAAAAATTAACTATAAACTAATTTCTTTTCAACAATATTAGATAATAAATCTAGCCAAATTCAGCAAACTGATTGAAAATGTAAACATTTCAAATGTTATTTTTTGTTGTAATTTTTCTGCCTGTTAATAGTAAAGAAATAAACAGAAAGCTCATTGCTCTGTGCACTAGAATGATTATTAATGAATGGTACAAATATGCATTTCGTGTTTGAACGCAATTTAGCAACTCATCTTCATGGAAAATTGGCAATAAAAACTAGACTTTCAGGTCAGCTTATTCAGGTTCTGTAAGGAATTCTGAAACAAAATGACAGCTACTTTAAGACGCAAGCTAAACGAAAACAAAACTTGTGGAAGATAATCCACTTGTTCAACTTTTTTTCTTTACGCTATATGATCTCTGTTTCTCTAAATATTAACCTTAACTACTTATAATCTTGAAGAAAATAAAATAAGCAATATACGACTTTTATAAAAAAAATATTGTCTACAAACTGCGTGTATGATCGTTAAATAATTCATTATTTGTTATTTTAAAACCCACATATTGACCTTTTAATAGTTAAGATCTAATATTCCCAATCCCTTTTAACCGCAGAACACATTTAAAAATGATATTTGTTGAATTTCACCTCAAGTCAATGAATTTCGAGATTTGAATATCAAATATTTTTGTTCCCTTTTTATTTATATACTTATTTTAAATAATTTTTTTCCATATTTTTTATTAACGAATTCTACGAAACAGAAAAGTTTTGGTCTTAATAATTTATTTTTATAGATTTCTTTTTTTGTTTTCAATATCTTTCCGCTATCGCTTTCTTATTTTGCGTCCTTTTTGAGAGGCGTACCAACAGATTCTGAATTACTCACTTAAATGTTGAAAATACTAAATTACTTTTTTATTTATGAATTGTTTCATTTTTAATAACAGTATCTATCAATTCCGTTTTGATCAGCCTCGACTATTTATTTTTATCGATTTTTTTCCATATCCCCACTTCCTTATTCTTATATCCATATCTTTATTTTATACCAAGTTACTTATTTTTAATTTTGAGTAGTTTCATCTTTTATTAACAGAATTTATCTCTTCTATTATGGTCTCAATAATTTATTTTTATCGAATTTTTTACTTTTTCATATCTTTCCGCAGCCGTTTATTATTTCGCTGTCTTTTAGGGGGTGCATCTCACAGATAATAAAATAGCAATTTTAATATTAAAAATAAAAAAACGTAGACACAACATTTTTATTAAAAAAAGTATTGCAAATGCTGCGTAATCAAAAATTCTGCAGTGATTTAACTTTAATTTAATTTAACTTTAACTTTTCCAGTGCAATTAATATGAGAGAATTTTACGTACCTATTAAAGAGAAAATATATTTAGACACAATTTTTAATTAGGTAATGAAAATAAGTTATTTAGAGAGTATGAATATTAAGTGATTTTTAATTTTTCAAATAATTTTAGTCTTCATTAATAAAATGTTAAGTAATAATTCAAATACGGAAGAAATGGGCAGTTTCTTAAAAAATATTCTAAAATTCTATCAATACGATAATAATTCAGAAATTATATGTGCTTTTATTATTTAAAAGATAATTTTAATAAAATTATTTCTGCTTTTTTTCAAATAAATCTCATTAAGTTGTATGTGGTTAACTTAACTTGATGGTTAACTTAATAAATTTATATAGATTTTATTAAACTTAATAAAGTATTGACTTATATTACTTATTATATAGCATGTATTATTTATATACATAATTATTATTTATTATTATAGATTTGTTATATTATTTATGTAGACTTTAGTAAAATTAATAAATTTATAAAGACTTACATAAGTATTTGGTTCCAATGGACACTGAAAACTATTTCTGTTGTCTTATTTCCAAAATATCTGTTTAAAAAAAATCACTTGTTTTCTCTGCAAATAAGGTCGAATAAGTTCATACTTAAAAATATTTAACAGTGCACGCAGAAGCTTGCATTCACTTTCTGTTCGGTTTAGAAACCCAAGTCAATCGTGCGAAAAATAATAACCAAGTATATGACTCATTTTAAAATTGAAATAAATTTTTACTGAAATTACTGCTGTTAATCGCATTCCATTTATTTAGTTTATCAAACCTTAATTTCTTTTGAGAAATGAAATCATATATATTAGATACTTTTTCTGGCCAAAATTTTTGTCGAAATTTTGACGCATTTTTTTACAAAAACAAATCTGATTTTAAAAAGAGACAAGGTATTTTTAAAAGTTATTGACCGGCACAGATTACAATACCTAATAAATGCACACTTAAGTATAGGAAACAAAAATGTAATGACGTCAACTATAAAATCACAATGATGAATCTTTTTGCTATTTCTTCCAAAGTGACATTAAAAAAAACTATTTACAGCTCTCTGCATCTGACAATCATTCTATATATTTACTTTAATAACTGGAATTTTGCAATTAAGATTATGTAATAAGATAGATAAATATAACCTTCGAATATTTTTTTTAAGTTTCAAACCTTTTCATTAATTTTTTTTAGCTCTTTAACCGATGATTATTAAATTATTTTTTCGCGCAATGGTTTACAATACAAGTGTATACGCATCTAGGGAAATAAAATATACAAATTAAGCTTTAATGAAACATAAAAGAAAAAAAAACATTTAGTGTAATATAGTTGAAATGAAGAAACCGCACGACTCGGTATTATCAAAATGATGGGAGATTTTAAAAAAGTTTATTGATTTTTTTGGATCAATGATTAAAATTTTTCACCTGTTAGATTTTATAGTCCTATAATGTGACTTTACTTGCCTCTTGTTATTTTTTCGCTCAAGATGCAAATACTCCCTTTAGAATGTGAGAACAGCATAAACGTAATTCTGAAAAAAAATTTGATTCATATGGTTTCTGTAATCAAAGATTCAGTTGTTTGTTAAGTTTTATTCATATTTTAAATGAAAGCGAATTTCCTGATGATTTTGTCTTCTTAATATAGGAGAATTTCGTCGAATCACTGGCTGTCAGGCATTTTGCATTGGCCACCTCGAAACTCGGTTTCGTCCACCCCCCCCCAGCTTGTAAGTCATACTGAATAGTAAAGAATCCCTAGTTATGGCGAAACTAAAATAGCTCGCTTTTGCCATTTTGTGGATTAAAGTCAAAATAAAAAAGTTACGTCATGCATCCAGCATTTACCAAAACTAAGAATTATATAAAAAAAAGCAATAATATACACAGAAAAATTGTAAATTTTACATTTTTTTAAAATACTGAAAACCTGTTTCATAGATGAATCTTATAATAAATTAATATATTGTCAAAAAGTTTAATAAAGATAATAAATTTAAGAGATGAATTTCAGTCTGGATAATGTAAAGAGCCAACTGTGATTTAATTTCTAAAATAATATAATAAATGCTGTCAAACTTAAAATAACCCTCCAGTTTTTATAATTAAGGTTCTCTATTAATGATTACAGTTAAAACTGAGAAGTATAAGATCTAAAATTTCTACAGAAAATTGCTAGTTCAGCTATTTTTCAGATAGAATTCAGGTATTTTTGTTGAATTATTTTAACAGGTTAAGTTTACAGGTGAATTTTTATAATGTGCAAAATTCAAACAGCTGCTATTATTTCTCTTAAAATAGCG
Source organism: Araneus ventricosus (assembly GCA_013235015.1). Taxonomy (NCBI): domain Eukaryota; kingdom Metazoa; phylum Arthropoda; class Arachnida; order Araneae; family Araneidae; genus Araneus; species Araneus ventricosus. The sequence goes on from BGPR01000535.1 coordinate 299,203, forward strand.
CGAAAGTGGAAAAAAAGCAATTAAAGATTACATCTTTTTTCGGATCTAAAGTTTTATATTCTTGGTTTATATAGTTCTATATAATTATGTATCAGTCTCATGTCTTTTTTATTGTTTCATTTCATCAGTATTGTTTCTTTGCTTCCACATCCTGTCTATGCGCAGTAAATGACTGCTTAAAACACGGCTTCTTATACCAAGAATCGGTTCTCTATACCAATTTGAGTGCAAAATTTTAGGATCTCACATCATGTGCCTTTTAAATACCATTTATGAGAATGAATAATTAAGAAAATCGATTTAATTCAGAAATTCAGTGAAACTACCAACTCCGGACATTTTTTATCGCAATTTAGATGCAACACTTGCGAATGGTTCCAAACACTTTTACAACACTTCGAATTGCTATATGCAAAGGAATACAAATATTATGGTATATTAGTATTATATAGTATTCAATCGATAATAATAATATAATTAGTAATTATATATTATAGTTATTATATTATATATTATTCAATCGATAATAATAATATAATTAGTAATTATATATTATAATTATTATATTATATATTATTCAATCGATATTAAGTTAGGCCCCGAAATTATATAGAACAACTGTGAGGCAATTTCTATGTTTACCATCGCAAGAGGGTTAAAAGTCAAAGTGTTTTATGTTCAATTTCTTTTACTTTGTGAATAAGTAATTTATGTATTTACTTTTGATATATCTTTACGAACTTTTTAACGAACCCCTTGTTGATTAACAAATGTAGCGATTATTTATTCTGGTGCCGTTTTAAAGAGATCGAGGAGTATTACTGGGGCCCAAAGTAAGACAATAAAAATAATTATCAGAATATAAGTAAAAATCGGTATTAAATTGAAAATTTCAAACTCCGCATGTTTTTTTATCATAACATGCAGAGTTTTCTTTCGAATTGTACGAAACTTACAGAATACTTGACAATACTTAAAAGAAATATTGTATTAAAATTAGAATATTACTGGAAATATGAGCATTTGTAGTAAATAATGGTTTACTGCTCCTACGCGAAATGTAGTTCTATAAACTGTCAACAGATGGCCCCATCAAAAGCTACTCTAATTAAAACATAAAAAAGGCACAATTCGGGTCCGCGCCGCAGATTTTTCGTGAAAACGTCGGGATAAAATCATAAAACAAGTATTTCGTATTTATATGTAATTTAATTATCAATCTTTTTAATACAGTATTTACACAGAGGTCACAGAATAGATAAATCATAAGTTTATCGCATGTAGCAAGGGTCTGTGGTAACTTGTGATTTAACTATTCTGTAACTTAGCTACTCTGTGTATTAAAGAACGAACGAAGGACGAAGATATCTTTTTCTCTGAAAAAGATATATCTTCGTCCAGCAGACATAAAATCACAGGGAAAATTATGAAAAAAAAATTTCCTCAAAATTTAAGTATTTAATTGTATTAAAATTTTTGCTTCCTGTAGGCTGCATAATCTAAATTGAATATGTTTTTCATTATGTATTGATTTGGATATCGATTTATTGAAGGAAAAAATGCATCTTATAAATGGTAACATTTAGGAGCATATTTTTTTCCCCTCAAAATTTCATGCCGGTTTTCTAGAGTTAAAACTTTGCCTCCAAGGGCGATTATTTAATATCGAAAGTTCCACAATTCAAAAGCTCATCAGTTTTCTTTTAAGAAAAGTTAGTATTTTGTGGGAACTTTACAATAACTCTTTCCAGAAAGGAAAATTTGAAGATCCCTTTAAGAAAATTTTGAAAACTTAAACTACTTTAAAAATCTTGATATAAAGAACATCATATTCCTATTAATTTAAAATACAGTAGAGTCTCCTTACAACGGAGTCTCTCTACAGCGAATTTCTCCCTATAACGAAATTTTTAATCGGAATGTCAAATAACATTCAAAATATTCTCCATATAACGAAGTGGTTGTCTCCCTATAATGATTTTTTTCAGAGGTTTATCTTTTCAATTTTTGTCATTTTTGAAGAAAGTTGATAATTTCTGTGCAGCCAATTCGCTCACACGTGCCTGTTTCTGGAACCACTCACTCTTAAAATGTGAAAATTTTTCTAAAAATTTCACATCATGAAATGCAAAGCAATGTAAAATAACGGAATTTTTCAAGTAAAATAAACGTAAGTACATACTAGTACATATTATTCTCTAAATTGGTGAATTGTCTTAACTTTTCAACATTTTGTTTATACAATAAAAATTAGTATAATTTTAACAAATTTATAATATATACTACTTTATTTTTAATTGAAAATCACAATTAAATACATTTGAACTTATCGCACCTATTGAAAAGTTTGGAACATTTACTTAAATAACTGCAAAAATCTCTAATCTCCGTATAACGAAATTTTCTCTATAACGAATTTTTCAATTGGAACCAAGCGATTTCGTTATAGGGAGACTACACTGTATTTAATAAAATGAAAGATCACCCTTAAAGAGGCAATTTTAAGAACCAAATTGAAAAGAAAATGAATATTTTTAATAATCAAACAATTTTTGCAAAATAAGATTGGCGGCATTAGCAATTTCTCACATAACACAAAATTAGTTTCTCTCACTTTTTAATTGAATATAATTCTGAATCAAATTAAAAAGAGGACCAGCTTCACTTTCTCACAGACTTTTTTAATCAAAAAAGTAAGAACATTAATTTCACTACCACGGATACACCTAAATCAACTCATGCATTAAATTTACCGAGTGCATCTTCAATAGGCAGGAATATGCATTGCATATCATCCTCGGGCAAAATAATTAATTTATTGCGCGAGACACAAGATTAGTAATTAGTCATGGCTGCTTAGCCCTCGAGAGCTCGGAGGTGATAGACAATAAAAATGAATCAATGTCAATCTGACTTACTCATTATGAGCTCTAAAGTAATTTATATAGTTTGTCTAGAATAGCTTTATCCAAATATAAGTTAACTTTTGCGAGGCGAGCTTTACGAAATTTGATTCCCTTTTTAATCAGGCTGATGTCATCTAAATGTTTGTGACTTGGTAAATAATTACTCTGGAATTGACGTTTCTGTGATTGCTATTTCTTTATATCAAATAATCATATAGATTTTAATTAATAATTATGGAAGTCGCGAACTTGAACTTGCCTAATTTTTCAACGTTCAAAAGTTAGTTAACATTTTAGAGTGACATTAGCCAACAAAGTCATGCTAAATAATAATTTCAAATTTTGTTTTGATATTGCCTCTAAACAGAAGATCGCCCTGATTATCCCAAAATTCCAAAACTTGAAGGTACTTAATGTAGTTCATGCTTCTTATAACAGTTTGAAATGATTATTCACCATTTGAATATCAGCGCAACATGTTAAAATGCTTTTCACTGAAAATAAAAATTGCTGACGCTATTGAATATAATTACAATTAAATAGTTCATGAATATAATTTAAATGAAATGAATGTATGAATTTTGGATTCGCAAAAAGTCTAGCAATTTGTCAGATTCTTCAATACTGATATGAAAAATTAATGAGAAGGTCATCTCAATTTGAAACATCTCATTAAAAATTTTAACAATACATATATTTAATTAAATTTATTTTCGTTTATAACTAATTAAATTAAAACGGTTTAGTAAAACATTCCTACTTTGACGAAAGCGTAGGGCAGTAAAGAATTTTTTTTTTCGGTGCGGAATATTTTTGTACCAGGAATGGGATCGTGGATGAGAAAAAAAATGTGTTTGAGAAACCCTAGTCTGGAGAGAGAAAAGCATCTTAATATCCCCAATACCTTTTTAACATGCAATAATCAAGATCAGCAATGGCTGATGTATATGGTACCGCAAAAGCGAATAATTCAGTTATTTCATAGAATAACTAGGTGTTCAACAAGGTAATTCAAGAAATCCTAGTTATTCTACGAAATAACGGATTCCACGCTTTAACTGTAACATACACACACTGTAGAGATGTAGCATTTCCAGCTTCTTTCAGTGTATTAATTAATTTAATGTTCACATAACATTTAAATTTCTCAAAAAAATCCGATGTAATTTCTTATTTTGTATAAAAACGAGTAAACATTTCTTCAAGAGGCTCTTAGGAGAACTAAGAACTGTATTTTTCATAGAGTCACTCATTCATTCTCAATAATGTTATGCGAACTTCGAGATATTGCATTCTAGCAATATTCTTCGAGCATTTTCACTTATGCTTATCATTGTTGTGTTCATACATTGTCTTATAGTGTAAAGCTTATTCTGTACATTATAACTTCCAAAATTCCATTAATCTTATACGCAAGTATACTATAAATTCTTTGAACTGTTATAATTTATAGAAAGAGGAATTAGTTCCTGAAAGATGCTTTTCAACATAAAAGAGAATAAAATATTTTTCGAAAAGCTGTATGAATCAGTAGAGAATTAAAAGAACTGATAATGACGTCAAAAGATAAAGCATGCATTTTTTTCCTTTTAAATTTCATCAACATCAGTATAGGAAATGTTGCTAATTTTCTCATTCAAAACAAAATCAGAATTTCGAGGAATGGAGTCTTAAATAGATCTTTAATTTTAGCTATTCCCTAAAAGTGCTTAATAAACAAACAAGAAAATTTATTTCCCTAGTTTAAGCTATGGCAAAGTCACGATTACAAGATGCCTGAAGAATGTGTGATCTCCTTTTTCAAATTAGAGTTTACTTTTGATAATTATAGTAGAGGCTTTTATTATTTAAACAGAGCAAAATATTTTGAATTTCTTCCTTGTGTGCGACAGAATAACTAATATTGCATCGAATTTCTTATTCTTAAAACGCAAATTCTCTGAATAAAAATTTTCAGCTCGAATATATAATTCACATTTTGTATGGAAAGCTGTAGAAATTATTACCAGATGAGGTAAATAATGCATACAGAACATACAAAAAATTTAACAAATAGAATAAGAGGGAATATCCTTTTTGCAAGACAGAAAAATTCTAAAACTTTCTCGAGTCTTTTTCAGATCGCAAAATGGAGTTTCTCCATCCATTCAATTATAACCAGATATTTTGTCGTACAATTGGGATATCTCTGTTACTTTTTAATACAATTTAATAAATATTAACCATTTACGTAGGATTCTTCACCTCTAATTCATGTATTGAATCATAGCATTTTTGATAGTTGAATTAGTAATCAAAACAAAAAACAATTAATTTAAAAAATAAAAAAAAGTCACTTGAAGACTCTCAAGTACTCAGGTGTACTTTATGCTATTATATAGAATGAAAAATAATAAATGCCCCCCAGAATTTATCATATAATAAAGATATTAAATAAATTCTTTCTACAAGATGTTTAACGAAATGTATGTGCTGCGGAAGAACTCATTTTTTTTATAAGACGTTAATTTTTACCAAGAAAAATGCAATACTGTGATATCATTCACTTTCCTTAATTCTTCTCTTTCAATTAAGAATTTAAAATTAATATTATTAATTGGTGTTTTTCAATAAAACCCAAAGTAAACTCGTGAAAATTTAAAAACCCCTGATTTAATTGACTTAAGTTTAAAAAAGGACACGTGTTTGTTATTTAACAATTTTTTCTTATATAATTTATCTTATATTTCTTATATAATAAGACCAGGAAATTATGCATTTTAATCATCTTCGCACTAGTTAGGTAATTATAATATGTCCTACGTGTTATCTCGTGTCTCGCCTTATCCACTTTGAAATTTTATATTCTCACTTCTTCTAATCGACGCACTTGATTCCAAGAAACAATATTACAATTCTGCAGACTTCTGTATCGTTATGCACAAAGCCTGCACAGTTTTTGGCAGGTGGAATGCAAAAGAATTCATTAGCATCTGAAAATCGTAAAAAAGCTTTTTTTTGTCCATCTGATAATGGAAATTTTTCGCCGAATGATGATAATTTTAACATAAAGAAATAAACGCAATTTATCTGTTTTGTTATAGTAGAATACATATCACATTTAATATGCCTTTAATAAAGATGTTAAGAATTATCTTTCATCTGCATATCTTAAGTATGACAAAGGAATATAAAATAAGTCAATGGAGATATGAAGATTTTTCTCATATCTCCAGAGGCCTGTTTTGTTTCTTTACAGTCATGTGTTAAATGCGCACGTGTGACTTCTTTATGAACGAAAAGGTCACTCGTCGGAGTTCGCTTTATTACACGCATAAAATTTAGCCCTGTCAAATCCATTTATTAAAAATCAACTCGCAACAAATAGCTGTTAGTTGGCATGCTATAAATTACTTTATTTTTTCCTTCATTCTAATTTAATGAATCAAAAGTGCTAATATAGTCAAGAAGAGGAAAATACTAATATAATAGCCCAGATATGTCTCTCGGTAACGCTCTGACGTCACCAACAATAAAACTCGCGCCATAGCACCGCGAGACGTTAAACAGCATTATTTAATTGTTAGAGAACCTAAATTTCTGTGATTTTAAATTTAAAAGAGTAATTTTCGTTCTAATTTAAGATTTAATAACTCTAAAATAGTGAAATAAAATTTTATTTCAGCTGATATAAAATTTATCTCACTATGATCAATAGTTCCCGAGAAATTTTAAATTATATTAATCCTATATTTCAACTTAATTTCCGTTTTTTAATAGAAAGTAGTAAATTACGTCAGTGGTATATCATGCGCGTGATATAGTTTGGACGCCACGATGCATCTGATTATTTATTGCAATCGTGATGATATAATTTGATAATATTTTTTAGCAACGTTTGACAAGCAGAGAAGTGCTTTGTTTTGATTAGAATTTCGAAAATGAATTCCATTGAAATTTTAACTTTTGACTTGCGTTTGACAAGCTGGGAATTTCATGGTTATTGAATTTTAATAAAATTGCTAAACAACGAAAAATACTTCTCACGGAATGTTGTTTACCAAGAGGTTTTTTGAATAAAGATGTATGTAAATAATATGTAAATAAAAAAATATTTCGTGTCATAAAACATATGTTTATTTTATTTGTTTTCAATCAATGTTAAACATTTCTCTCGCATATATATCTATTTAAACACGTCCAATATGACCGGAAATCTCTTGAGTGGCATGATGGGTGATTTTATAGTATCAATATAAACAAGAAAATTTCTTTAATGCTACCATGGTATAGCTATAATTCATTAATAAGGATTGTACCATGGAATATATAGATAGAAATTTGGAACCAGGTTCGTTTTTCTGTCTTTTAATTTGAATGAATTATACCTATATAGGTATGCAATAAATACTCTTTTAGCCGCTCATTTCAAGTCAAACTAAAACAACTGCAAATTTCACTGACTTAGTGCGGTTGCCTGTTTCCAGTGAGCTTCACGAGCCTCTTCAAAATACTGAATCAGCAATTTCTTATGTGTTTTTATGTACGTCAAAATGAGGATATTCTTCAGTCCATAGTTATAACAAGTCGCTCCAGTAATATGGCGCTCTGTTTCTAGGCTTAGATTTACTAGAGCGCATGCGTTTCTTGCGCTCCATTTCTAATAATGGCCATGGGATGAATATCACAGTTCGCAGCTTTAAGTTAAATTTCACATAAAATTACTCCTAAAGTCGTGATCTATGGAGGCAGCTTTCTCAATAATCTATCAGAAAAATAAACAGAGATGTTTTGCGAATAATTTGGACCTTTTCTATTAATTGGAGCCAATCCGTGTCTTTATACCTGTGAGATAAATTACTTCAAGTTACCGACTTCTTAAATTATTTTAAGCTGGATATTTAGTCCAGCTTATTTTTTTTTATTATTTATTTTTATTTTTAGCTGGATTTTTAGATTTTATAGCTGGAGCTTATTTCTGATTCATTCATAAACTTGTATTTTTAATTCTTTCTGCAAATGTTAAATTCATATGCTTCACCAAATTGAATTTGTAAATTCAAGTAGAATTTCTTGTTATTTCGAAAACTCAGGAAGCTGCCACTGAGCTTCTAAATCAATAGGTATTATCATAAATCATGTTGCTCTATCTCGTTTAAATGTATAGATTAATGTCCCTCGTGTTGCTTCAAAACGGGAAGTATATATAGCTAAACTTATTTAAAAAAGAAACTGAATACGCATAGATTACATAGATTACTTGAAACGAAAATAAATTGTTATGGATAAAAAAAATAAATTAAGATATTGAATTAAAAACAGCAAAATGGTTGGGAATGTGAAGTATGTTAAATGTGCAGAAGAATAGCAATTCATTGAATACATCTTGAAAAAAAGCTAAATCAAGTGAAGCCAAGTGAAAAGAGGTTTTATACGTTATCACTGGAAATCAAGCGCATCTGTTTCTGAATAAGAGCAGAGTAAGAATTCTTCGTATAAGAAATAAATTTTAACTTAAATTAATTAGTAATTTGTATGCAGATATAATTTATACTTTAAATATGCAGTAAAATTTTGTTTCTTTAAATTACAAATAATTGACATAAATCTGTACTTTGTGTCTCCTTCAAAGGTACCTGTAGAATTTTAAAACTATGTTTAAACATAATTCAACGCTTTTTCTCATGAAAGAAGTTTGAGAATTTTTTTTGCATGATATTTCCAAAAGTAATTAATTTCTCAAGTATTTCGTGCAATGGTGAGTAGATTGCCTTCTTGTGTGTTATCAAAAGGTTATAAAAATAAAATAATTCTAGAAATAATAATTCCCGTAATGATTAATGGAAATGAATTTAAAAATTAAATAGCGATTATGTCGTGATTAATTAAATCAATACATTGAAGCAATACATTTAATAGCTCAAATTTCTCTTCCAAAAATTAATGCAGAAGTGTGTCTGATAATTATTATAATAAGTTCCGTAGAGGTTTGCTTAATGTGGTATTGAAAGGTAATCCTTTTCTGAAGTGATTGCAAAAGTGAGTTTTTATTTTGCAATATTGTGTCCAGTTTTTAATGTTCAAGATTTTTTTTAAAAAAAAAGAGTTGGCAACGTTAATTTTAAATCTTATTTAAACATTCCGAATTGCAAAGAATTTTATAAAAGGCATGATGAAATCATGAAATTTTCATGTATGGAATTTAACACAATATAAAAAATAATTTATAAGAATTTGCATAATTTTAATTTATAAAAAAGTTGGAGTCGGAGATTCTCATAGAAATCATTTGAACTTAATAGTTACTTTTTCTGCTAATATCCTTTTCTTTAATACGTTTTTAAATGCCATTATCTTTATTTTTATGAACGAAGCATTTTAAAAGCTGAATTGCATCGAAAATTACTAGGAAATACGCAACTGTTTCGTAAATTACATTTTTGTTGAAAGTCGACTTCTTTTATGTCAACTGAATAGATATTAACTAATATAAATCGAAGCATTATTTTCAAGGAACTATTTTTCTCTAATACACATTTTATGTCATTTAAGATATCTTGCACAATATCTTCAGACGCAACACTGTCTTTCTCTCTCTTTCCTTCTTTATTTTTTTCAGCTCAGCAGTTTTATTCAAGTTCAAGAGTGTTTTTTTAATAAATTAATTATCATTATTATATGGTAAACCATTTCAAATAAGAATACAGTTGAATTTTTGTAAAAAAACTTGTAATAAAATATAAAAGATTCATAGCTATTCTCCACTTAACAACATTAAGGGGTGCACTTTCATATTGTGTTATCGTTTTCATAGCAGTTTTAACCAAGTTCCTAAATTGAAGAAATGCAAATATTTAAGATTACAAGTATTCGTATTTTGATTCGATATTGAATATACAATATTCGTATTTTATTTTCTGGAATGAAATGAATAATACTTTAAATGTTGCTATATAAAAAACGAAATGTTTTGTTTTGCTTTACTAAAAAAACTTGAACTTGATGTTTAATTTGTTACTAATTTATCTGGTAAGTTATTCCCGTATTTAAAGTACATTAAACAAAGGGAATTTGGGTTCTGGACCTTAGATATAATAGTGCATATTTTTATTATTTAAAAAGCAATCATATATAAACATTTGCTCAAATTTAACCAAAAATATTTTTCTGGAGTTTACAACTTTTTAGTTTTCTCAAGACGGAACTGAAAACAACTATATTCTAAACTAGTGTCCGTTTTCAACAAAGCTTGTGCTATTGTATAAACCTGAAAGTCTGAATTCATAGACTAACTGTTGTTAAAGCTTAAATAACTTAACTGCTATTATAAACAATTTCAAATCAAGAATTAAAACATAATTGCTAAATGAAGGGAAGATTGAATGAACGAATTATTATTACCCCAAAAGGCCATATTTAAATTTAATTGATTATGATTTAAATTTTAAATGGGAAAAATGAATTGAATATTTCAAAACATACAACGATGCAAATAATCGAGTAGTGAGCATTCTGTAAATTAAATTAAAAGAGTATTGTAGTTTATTTGCCTCTACGAGGAACTATTAAATCAATTCATAAGGAAACGAATTGAAATCATAAAAGGAATCACCTTAATAGAATGAAAAGGAACATTGAAAGGTTGTTGAGATGCGTTAATACGCAGCTATTGATGTAAAAATTCTTGATGTTCAAATATTACATTTTATTTTGTGAATATTTTTCAAAAAGGTAAACCAAAGCAAAAAAAGATTAAAAAATGAAGCCAACTAATTTACGAGAGCATCACTTGACTTTTATTTTATTGTTTCAGTCGGTAAACTATAATATAAGCTACATTATTTGATAGATATGAATTTTTACTCTCGAAAGAATCTTTTAATTTTACAGCAAGATTCATGCTGTAATTATTGCTATTATGCAATAAGTATGTTCTAAAATTCATAACATGAGAATTTGTAACTAATGCTTTTAAGCATTAGAATTTTACTGAAATATTTAAGAATACATAAAACTAGTATATTTTTTTATACATTTTATATGGTCAACAATGAAAATCTTTTACAGTATATTTTCATTTCAAACGTGTGTTTGGTATAATTTGAAAGAATTTACTATAATTTCATATCGGACATGCACCAAAATCAAGAAATAAACCTAAAAAATAATTTTAATTTAAAAAAAAAAGAAATATTGAAAGCAGAAGAATCTTTAGAAGTTGATAAAATTTCAGAGAACATGAAATTTGTGAATATTTAATTTAAACTACATAAATTAGTAAAAATAAACAAGAAATGGATTGCTAATTACATTTTGTAGAAAAACGCGTTAGTGGCTCAAATGCATTTTTTTTTTAAATCTTTGTCAAAAATGCCGTCAACAGTTCCGAGGAATGAACTATTATATTAAAATATTTTACTATTTTTGGTTCAATTAACTTATTTTTTTAATTAAAAAGATTTTAATCATTGAAAGTATCACAAAATGAAAGTTATATAATAAGCGAAAAGTTCAAAACAATCACATTTTATCGCTCCATTTTTATTTAGAAAAAAATTACGACAATAGTTGACCATCTTCCAGGTTATACCTTGAAATGTCATGTCAGTTATTTATGATATACAATCGCGAAATCTTACATTTTTTAGAGCAAAAATTTTGCAATGCGAATTTTTTTCTGCTATTGAAAATTTTGGAATGACATATTAACAGTTCAATTTCTTTCTTGCGTATTAACTGAATTTCTAGAGCAATTTCTATATGCTCTCAAATGTAGTTTTCTTATACTTTAGTTCATTTTATAACATCATGAAATTTTAGTTACCCGAATATATCAGTAAAATTTCAGTCTTTTCAATGATGTCATTCAGTTGTGTCTTCACGTAATAAATTAATTAAATTCAAGTAAATCGATGTTTTCAAATGTTTTAAATAGTACATAATATTCTCAAATCGAATGCAATTCAAGTTCGCTAGTATCGATATACGTAACAAAGATATTAAAGTTACTGGTTATGATAAACATTACTATTTTTTTATTCTATCGGTAGAAAGTCAGAACAGTTCAAAAGCTATCAGAAAATTAATTGATACACATCCAATTGTTGCTAGGATTTTTCTTTACCAGTCTGACAGTATACATATAATTTCTTTCTTAGTATAAATTTTGATGAAACAATGAATTTATCTGAAATACTCAATTCAAAGTCAACTTTTTTTTGCTCCATAATAAGAGTAGTGGTAGTTGATTTTTATAATAACTCATTTCTACAATAGGTCTACTTTAATGCAGCAATTTTATACAGGCTTAACTTTGAGACTCGGCTTGAACCTGAAATTCCGTTTTTCGTTTTACCGCCAAATACAAAGAAAATATTTTCAAAAATTTGCGCCGGTGTACTCGACCTAAATAGTTCTCCTTAAACTGTGAATGTCGATCTGGATTAAGTCACTTTGATCAATATTGAAGTTACGACAAATTTCACAAGCTCATATTTCTATAGATTTTTCAACATTTATGAGCAAAATTAGTTTATAAAGTATTGTTGACTTGAGATTATTCTGTAACATTAATTTAATGACTGTTTTAATTTTAATTCTTTGTCATATAATTGATGGCTTATTTTTCTTATTTATTTTTCAGTTTTAGCATAACATTTCGGAAGGAGATGCCATCGCAAAATCTTTTTGCACTCGTGAAAAGGCTCGCAATCGAAAATATTTTAAATAATCCAGACCTAAAACATAACTATGCCCGCCTGAACTCACTCATTTTGTTTTTTTTTTCCTTTCATTTCCTTTTCGAAGCCTTAAAAGTTTGAAAATAAAAGTGCACAAAAAGTGGAATTTTTAGTCTTTTATTTGTTTAGATATCTCTTTGAAAATATACAGAGTTATGAATATTCCTTCGTCGTTTAACCCTTTATAAGGCCGTGGTAAATATAATTACCACCAAATTCATGGATTTTTAAATACAATTTTTAAGGTTGGCATAACTTTTCGACAAATTTTTAGATGAAACAAAAATCTAAATGTTCCATTTTCTTATCTGAAACCATAAGGAAGCATCTTGACTTTGCAATTAATGATTAATTAATAAATTAATTAACAAAAAATAATGTCATCCAATAAGCTAAATGAACTTTTATTAAAATTAATCTCACACCCAAAGTTATTTTATTATAACACTACTGGAAAAAATGGCCTTTGAAATAATTTTGTTAATAACTATTGGAGTTAGTTTAGGTGATCTCACAATCCCAAAACAAAAGTAACTGTGCATGGCATCAAATATCTATTTGCACGTCGCCTTATGACGTGTTGTGAAGTTATATTTATTCCTGTAAGATGTGCGATGACTCCCAAAATAAATTGGCACTGTGCATTTGACTTGCTCTCCCATCATATTTTATCGTATTAGGCTGCTGTCGAGTTTCCAAATTAAATTGGCATCGTTCGTGCGACTCGTATCAGGTGAGAATGAATTGAACTCATTGAATAAAAAAAAACCCAAATTCTTAAAAATACACTTTTATTAGTGTACTAAAAAACAGATTTAATTATTTTCTTCCTATTCTTTAATTTAAAATTCCTTACTATAAATATCATGGAAACTTGAAACAAAATTTATCTCAAATTGATATCGGGTGGCGAAACTCATATGAAGTCAAAATTTAAATAAATTAATAGATTAACTGAAAATTAATTTCTGAAAATTTTGAAATAGTGTTTTGCCATCGATACTACCGATTCTTTAAAATTCCAAAACTTTAAGCCTTCAGGAAGTGAGAGAAAAATTGCTGGCAAAGTTCCATCTTTACAAACATGAAACATGTGAAGTCAAACAAAAGCATATATAATTATTTCAGCTTGCTTATTGGTCCAATTTAAGCCAAATATATTTCCTTGGAATTTAATATTTATACGCATTGGTATACCGATATCATTGCTCGTAATATTATATTGTCAGATTTGTTCAAAAAGCTTTTTGTTATTTCTGACTAAAAAAGCTGCATTATATTATGAAAGAATTGTTGTTACGGGAAAAATATGTGCTCCCTTATGTGAAGTCTTTGTCCGTAAAAAATAAATAGTGAACTCAAAGAAAACTTAATTTGCACAAATAATTTATTCTAAATCTGTGGAGTATTCTAGAGGATCTGGAAGAGGAGACACCAAGACACGAGAAGAAAGACAAATGTTAGAAAAAACTCATTATCTAACCTTCCTCCTGCCCCCCCCCAAACAAATAAACATGAGAACTACAAATATTATTAATAAAATAAGTATTTTTATTGTAATATTGTAGTAATTTAAAATCACAAAAAGGGGGTACGAGCATAAATCGTGTGGAAAATTGAGTCCCAAAACTGAAAGCTTGAAAGCCGATACCTCAATATGAACACTTTAAATGTGACACGCTTTGAAAAAGATACTTAGATCGTTCAGAAGAGAAGTAATTTAAATTCTAATATCAGGCCCTCCCTGTATATAGTCTTGTCAGACGCTTTATGAATATTCACGTTTATTTAACCATTCGTTGAGCATACTGGTATGTCCCGCAGTGGCGCCAGATATCCTACACCTAATGAAGAAAATGAAAATTTACATTAGAATAATTGAGTTGCTGCGCCACTATAATGTTCCAAAACCCAAGCCGAGTGGAAGGCAGTTATGAGCAATTCATAGCTTTTTTCGGATTACGTATTCTTCATCAGCATCGCTTTTTAGATAAAAATCATTAACATAATATTAAAGGCAAAAACTCCTCATCGCCTTATCTGGCTGGCCAAGACATTCGATAAGTGTCTTATTAAGAGACACCTTGCTTGGCGATTATCAAAAGGTCATTACTGAGCCAGTAGCGTCGCCCTGCCGTGAATTTCAATCCCCGGATAAAATCACATTTGAATGTTCAGCAAGCCGGATAAGTAATCGCGCAGCACTTTTTCCTCGCCAAAAAGCGCTTTGCATTTTTACGAGCGCAGTGCGGTGTGGGTTTAGTTGAGAGCGAGGTGTGGGGTGAATGCGAAATCCGTTGACCTTGTAATCAATTAAAAAGTCATCTGTATGGGACGGACGACAGAGATAAGCACTCATTAGATCCCGGCCTTGGCTTATATGGGTGATCTTTTAAGATTTGGGATAAGGGGGAAGCGGATTTTTGTTTAATATTTCATGTGCTCACGCAGGTACGATTGTGTGTGAGAGAGAGACATTCCGACTTTTATAATCTAGAAGATTGATGCGCGAACATGCTTGAAGTGTGCAAGCGGAAAAGGTTTTTCTTGCCAAAAAGAGTGTGTTGGAAAAACTCGTCTTTATTTATGTGTGTCTGGTATTATTTCGTTTCTCTTTCCTGCACTGGAATTTTTCGGAGCATTAACAACAAGTAAATGTTACGTAATTACGTGCTTTTATGATATGCGTTTTTCAGCCGGTTCCCTGCGGTGTTAGTTATGCGAATCGCTTTTTATCTTCCATCATATTTTTATGGCTATTATGTTTAACTTATTTTAAGTAGCTGATTTGCATGTTATTTAATGGTTATATGTGCATGTAAGATAATGGCTGGAAGAAATACAGGATTTTAACTTGTTCGCAACTGGAAAAGATGTGTTTTAAATTCGCTCAAAGTCACCTTAAATTTTTAAAATAAAAACAACTTAATTTCTACGTCATTAGCTACGGTGGAACTTGGCTTATTTAAAGCTGGCCGAGACGCAATAAAAATTCGATTTATCCAAAAATTCGAATTTAAAAAAAAGTTGGGTCTAAAACTGAGTATGGAAAGAGAAAGCGACATTTTTTAAATTAACGATGGCAACAAGAATTTGTTTTTAACATTCGACATTTTTAACAATTAATCAATAAACGATAAATAATTTAATAAATAAAATAATAATTATTATAATTCAAAAATGTGAATAATTTTTTTAAAAAGGATAATTTTAATAGGCAAACTGTATACAACAATTGCACAATAAGATTTAAAAATAGCCTTTCAATTCATATCTTACGTGTGCGAGTTCTTTTTAAGATTCTTCATTGCTTTTTATATTGAGTATATTGTTCCTTAGGGAATCCCTCGAATGAATTATAGTCCTTAAAAATTATTCACTTATGAATCACTGAGCGATACAACTAATAGTTCAGATTTACTAACAGTTCAGAAATAAAAACAATTTTTCGCGATTTTTAGTATTAAATTCAAAGCAACAAAAGTAAATTCGAACTGTAAACGATATTTTAGCGTTATTTTAATCAGAAATTCAAGGGACCAAGAAAAAAACTCGAATTACTCACGAATTCGAATTAAAAATATTCGAATTACCAAATTTTCAATCTATTAGTTGACCACTCTACATGAAACTCCACGTTATTTTAGTTTGAAATACTGTGTAGTGAAACATCCTAAACCTCTTTTAAAAAAAGTATCACGAACAACCCTGAAAGAATTACATATTCATGCTTCAACTGTTGTAATCAAACAGGAAGTGAATGAGCACTTTTCTGTTTGGTTTTTTTCAGGGTTGAGGAGCTTATTATCAGAATGTGCCGACGTTTCTAATGTTTATATTTACATGAATATTGTTGAAAGCGACATACGTACAATATTGATAAAGTTCTGACAATTCTCCAAACAGAAGAGATTAAATTGGAGTTACGAAATTTGGAATTAACAAAAACAATGTAAGAGACGAAAATCGAATTGAAGGCAAATGAAATTTTAAATGGCTGCTTCACGCTTGAATGAATAATTTATCACGTATCTATTATACTCCCATTTTAAAGAAAGTAAAGGTAAATATCATTTAACAAAATGTTGAGAAAATTTCTATGCTATTGTGGAATGTAAATTTAATGAATTACGCAAGACAAAATTTAAAATTCTTACTAAATTCCGCTAACTAATTAAAAGAAAGAAAATGATAAGATTTAAGTTAGAACAAGACTTAAGACTAAGAAGTTACAAAAGAAAGAAAACATAATTAAACGCTGTTCTCTTTTAATAAAATAAATCTTAATTTAAATCTTAATAAATCTAAAAAAAATAACAAGACTTAAGATTTTAATCTTAATTAGCATTAAGAAGAAATTCAAGGATATCTTAAGTCAATGCTTCAAACTTTGTAACAAAGAAGCCAACACGAAGTGCGATTGGAACATATCCTTTAATTCTATTGTGATGAGCATCTTTCGAATAAAAAAAAACAATCATCAGCATACCTTCCCACACTTTATTTATAAAATTTATTGAAAACAAAATATTTCTCGACGCGAGAAAACAGCGTTGTACGCGGTCTTACAAAAGAAAAAAAAAACATATATATTATTCTATAGGTATATTTAGGAGTTAAACACGGAATATAATTTTCATGAAAATATTAAATTATACGATGCTCAAATCCAAATTTTCCTATCAACTGCCTTTGACGGTAATTTTCCGCCATAGCATGCCTAATAGCAAAACACAACTAACAACTGCGAGCTCCACCGTCTTTGTGAGAGTACGAAAAATAAATAATAGTAAAGAAAAAAGATTTTTTTACAAGTGGAAGTAATGGATTTAAACATATAGTACTAATAAAACATATTTCACGCCATATTACTTCAAGTCCTTTGAACTCGACCGGCAATTTTTTACCTCCTCCAAACAAAATGACACATTTCGTCTTCACTTTGCCGTCTCCAAATTGCCAAAGATGCATTTTTTTCATCTCTCGATAAACACTGTTTTGGAATGAATCCCAAGCAACGGAATCACAACTCTCGGTTTAACCAAAGAAGAAAAAGAAATCCCCCAAAACCGGAGAAAGAAGCTAAGAAAAAAATAAGTACACATAAAATAAATCCGCGCGTCACCAGAACCCATAATAGAAGATTCTTCATCTTCCATGTTTACCCAAGCATAATACTGTGGGGGCACATCATTTTACCTGCTTGTTTTTGTTGCCTCCGCTAATAGCAAGATACCGCTGCAGTTTCTTTTTGGTGCGTCTTTATTTTTATTGCCGTTTTCATCTGCAGTACTTTCCCCCGGCAGTACCCAAAAAGGCGAGAAAAGTGCTCCGATTCCGCCTGTTGTTCACCTTGCTGATCAGTGATGCGAAGAGTTGGAATACAAGTCCACGCGACCTTTGCTGACTCTCCTGTTAATTCCCAAACCCACCTTCATTGGGATGAACCCAGGGTAAAAAAGAGGGTTGAACCTACCCTTAGGATGGCATTTGAATGAAGATTGCCAACCACTTCTCTCGCCTCTACAGTAATTTAGAACCAAGCTTTTCAATTTTCTTCGACGATTCTTACTGGTTTGCTTATTTATTACCAGTGTTTGAGGACGTCGCGCCGACGTGCCTTCCATTGCCTTTTTATTTATTTTTTTTTCGGTTGCCTGAGAAACAGGCATCGGAAAGGGGCTGGTTTCGATTTTTATTTATCATTTTTTTATTTATATTTCGCGACCGAGTCTTCCAATTTTCGAAACTAAGCATTGTTATCCGGCTCTTTGGGAAGCTCCTGTTGAAATGAAGGAATGGTTCTCTCAAAGCTAGTTTTTTATTAACTGATTAAATCCAATTTGGCAAGGGACTTCTGGTGGTTACTTTTTTTTTATGTGATATCCGTATAGGTTAGAAAAAAAGATTTTTTCTCACCTTCCAGTTAAGGTATGATCGCCTTTGGAACAGAATGTAATTTTACCGCAATAGAATCGCTTTGATACTACCCTTTCGTAAATTTGATTCTAAGATTATATATCAATTAAGAAACTAAAAAAGTAGAGGAGCAAGGGCATTTCTAATCACACCAAATTAATGACTGGTTATCTGAATTGCAATAGAATAAGCTTCGATGGAATAGGAGGAGATGAGAGTTGTTGAGTGCTGCAGGACTTAAAGCTAAAATCATCCAAAAGTTTGTTGCCAGAATGTGCGCTTCAGTATTAAATACTGCATTTTTTTTTTTTTTTTGGAATCATCTGCGTTTCTACCTATGTATGACAAGTATGGTCTGTATTTCCTGATATCTCAAGAAAGATATTATTGTCGTATATTATCAGGATATTCATGGTAACCCATAATTTGTTCCTTCACAAGCGATCACAATTGACCATACATAGTACCAAAAAGTAGAAATGACCGATCTTCTGAAAAGAAATAAGTCTTTATAAACAGGTTAGGAATGAATGCCGTACCTCACTGTTAATCAAATTAAATGGCGTTTTTATTTTACGTTAAAATGGATAAAAGGGACTTTTTATTACTGTAAATGCAAATCATGATTTATTTTGAAAGGAAATTCATAGGGGGGAGTTGTAACATTTTATAACTTGTTTGTAGACCAGTAATTGCTTCTGATCGCTCTTAGTATCTGTGAACGCTCTATCGGATTAAAGAATTAAGAGAGTTACGATGAAAAAAACCTATTTGAAGGAAGGAGGTTGTAGTCATTTTAAAATGGTTTACGTCTTCAAAAAGCCAGTAAATATCCATTTTTCCTTTAGATAAATTTAGAATGTTAAGCAATTTAAATGTTGTTGGAATTCTTTGTTTCTTTAAAAAAAATACAAATAAAAGAATCAGTTTAATACAGTCGAAGCATTTTGTCCTTAATTCCTCTTTTTCCGAAACTTTCTCCTCGTTTTCAAATCATATCCTGTCTTTTATATAAAGCATTGATTTTTTTTTGAAAATATTTCTTTCCTTTGACTAGTCGCACCCTTTGTATAAGTCCCATGCAAGAAATAAAAGCTTTAAATATAATTTGCATTTTGAAGAGATTTAGTTCCATCAAAATGATGAAAAGAATCCAATGTACAACAAGATTTTTTTTAAATTTTAGGTTATAATATATTCATCATTTTTTTTAAAGTTACAATTATTTGCTTCCAGCAGAATTTTTTTTCGTAACTTTGGGGCATATAGAACTTTATAAAGCGTTTTTTTAAAATGTCTGGCATTCTTAAATTTATAAATTATTTCCAATACATTTTTCTACAAAATATTTACAGCATATAGTACTTAGGTCTAAGAATAATTTTCCAAGCACTTTTGTATTCGCATGCACTTTTAGTTTTTGTGAGGCATTTAGATCTTTCATATTGCCTAAGACGTTTGATGAATAATCCGTTTGCTTGACGCTTGGAGAATTTCTCTAATTTAGAATTTTTTTTTATTATTAATGTTTTTAGACTTCTCCTTTTATCATTTTACTTCATTTAAGTAAACGTATGGTTTGTATACCCTTACAACAGAATAATTTAAAAATTATCAATTAGCAATAGTATTATATTTATGAAAGCTTATTTTAATTTTATTTTTTCTAAGAAAAGAAACTGAAAATAATTTCATTTGATAATTTTTATTCATTTAGATACATATCTTGAACTCCTAACACACGAGATTCATAAGCAGCTCCTAAAATGTTTTTCAAAGCAACTTGGAAAAATCTACAGAAAAAATTTCTAGAATTTGATAAAAACTCTGAAATAAAATTGGTCCTATTCTTCTAATTTTTTTATTTCATACAAATATTTTTTGTGGAATGGATGGTTAAATCAAACAAAAGGATTAAACCTTAATTAAAAATTTAAAAAAATTATTTGATTGCCATCACAATTTATTAAAATGGAAGTTAAACTTCAAAAATGACTGAATGAACTGTAAATAATGAGTTAAAAAACATATTATTATTTTCTTTAATAGCAAACATTCATACATAAATACTTTTGTAACCATGAATGTAGACTTAAATACATCATATTTTTGCATATGAGCTATTTACATACAAACGCCCCACTGCCATACCAACCCCCATGTATCCACGTTGAATTATAGAACAATTAACGCATTTCATTTGTTTATTTTCTCAAGAAATTTTGTTGTGTCATAAGTTAATAACTGAACTTATGTTAGTTTACTGATTCAAATCTTCTATTTCCAGCATAGAAATAAAAAAAAATTATAATCTACAGAATTCATATTCTTCTAATTCTTCTAAATGAGTCGATTTTGAAACACCTTCAAAAATTGTGTGATGGTCAATTTTGGAACCAAAAACATCACATCAAATCCGTGCAATTGAGACAGGTCAGAAGCTCGGAATGACCAGACAAGGAAGTTTCGCGTGATAATCCACTGAAGACCTCTGTATTAATTAGAAGTTTTCCCAACAATTCCGAGAGAAAAACCAAAACAATGAACCCAGGTTGAACGATTTCGGGAAGTTCACTGAATTTTTGAACCTCGAGCTTAAATATAAGCAATGATTCATTAGTAGCATCTGAAGCACACTGCATCGTGAGGTTGCTCTAGGCGAAACGCGCACAATTTGATATTGTTCCGGTAAATAATAATACTTAATCCCTTCTGCTTGCACATATTTATTGAGGAAGAATAGGGCAAACTCCTTTTTTTATGAAATGAGTGAGCTCGACTTTATTTAGTTAGTTTGCTATAAGCGGGGATTATGTGGAGTCTATTTGCTTCTACAAAGAGTAAGATAAAATTATATTATTTCGAATGGGGACTGCATCTGCAGTTTTTGCATTTCGTATAATATTTCGTAAGAGAAGGCAAATTTATAGTAATGACTAGAAAGTTTTGTTCCGTAAAATTGTTTGTAGCAGAAATAGGAGATTGCAACTTGCCGTTAATTCAAATAACTATAATGAGAGTACTGATTATACTGATCTGTTCCGTACAATTTCTGTGAACTTTGTGACCGAGGAAGATACGAAGAACTTTAGAGAATAAGTTTCAAACCTATCTAAGAATGAATATTTATATATTTTATCAGCTAGGAATCTACGTTTAATGGGTCTTTAATTCAGGTAATTTTCATCCGTCTGTCTATTTCATCACAGATAAGGCTTGAACGTTATTGAAAAAAAATCCAAGGACATTTTACTGTGAGAAAAGCACAGGATAACAAAAAACATTTTTGAGAATTGTTTCATAAAGAAAAGGATTTTTTCATTTCTATTTTCAAAACTGTCAGAAATACATTCATCAGAATCCTTTTTCTAATACATTTGCATATACACAAACACCTTACCCTAGATTCAATTCTATTTAAGATTATTGGGATTATTTTCTTAATTTCTGACAATGAAAACTATAAACGGAGAAAACATGTCTTTTTTTATTAGTAGAATTTTCTAAAACTCTTAGTTATGATTGTAGAAACTTCATGGAAAATTGAAAACTTACGTAGAATTAAAATTTACAAAAAGATCTGCAGCAGTGTTCCTTAAAAATGCCTAGGGAACTCTGAAATTTGTACATCCTTGAAATTTCGATGATTCTCATATGTAGGAAAGCAAAAAGTTTTTTGAAATAATTGGTGCAAATGATAATTTACTTAAAATACCAATAAAATCAAAGTAATTCTAAGTCTAGTAAGATTAAAATAAAAATTCTAGCCTCATATTTTCTTTTTTATTTATTTATTTCCGTTTGTTAGACTCAGCTTTTGTCGTGTCAAAATTTTCATTTAAACACGATTTTCAGTTTCATCATAAAAAGCGGAAAAATTAAAAAGATAGAATCTATTATTACTATAGAAGCTGCTGCTACACTCTTCTAATAAACATTTCTTCCAATTTTGTTATAATTACCATGTTTCATACACCTAATACAAATGGCAGTGAAATAAAAAACGCACTTTTTCCTGAATCTGTCAGATATATCATGTTACCTGATCCTATACAAGGTACATAAGAACGCTAAATGCTTTGGAATCTTTAAAGAACGCCGCAATGATTTGTTCCGATCTCCTGATCAAACTTTTGAGGGTATAAGGTTCAATAATTGGAGAGTTGCATGTCTTTCTTTATCCACATTTTATTCTTTTATCATTTATTTCTTCATTCGATTTTTTTTTCTGTCCTTCCCGTGCCCACGAGATGACAGTCACAGAAGCTCAGTCGCATCGGCAATTAAGTAAAAACAAATCACAAGAAAACGGGGATGTCTTGTGACCGATTACCGAAACCCAAAAGCCGATCTTGCAGACATTAATTACCGTGGATCCCTTGTGCTCACACACGTAACATGGAGAAGACGACTCTTCTGCTTTTATAGGGGGGTGGGTCTGCAGTGGCCAAACGAGGGGAGGACTCGCCAGAAGAAACTTCTAATTAATGCCTTGGTACCGACCGAAGAATGCAGACCGTAGCGTGATGGAAAGTCCTCTGCGAGCGAGCCATTAGCTGGTCCCACATCTCGCGTGTCCCGGCCTCGGCAGTGACAGGGGCCGTGTAAACAGGCCTAATGACAAGGTAGTATCTCCCTGCCCTCGGGGTAACCAATTAAAATGGAACTCTGCGACGCTTCGGTGAACATACGCGTCTCGTATAATCCTTTTTATTAATGTCAACAGTCGGAATGAAAATGGCGCGCTGGGCTTTTTCTTCTTCTTCTTTTGGCTTCTTTGACTCTTCTTCCTTAAGCTTTTTCTTGCCCATTGCTATTGATAATGATCGGGCATTTATATGTTTTTTTTCCCTTCCCTTCCATGCACACCATATATCTGGAAGGTTTTCTTTCGTGGTAGCTCTCAAAGGAAAGTGGAGTAATTCTAAGGTATTAGTTGGCTTTTGATTAATTAATCGATTGAAATTCTTGAGCAAGTGGTCGATCGTCCACTCGGTATTTTTTTTTACCACCGGCTTTTCTCTGAAGGCCATTGGACCTTTAGGGGATCATTTGCATCTAAGAACATCTACCGTCATGCGATTCAGGTATCAGTGTTTGCACCGTATGCGCCCCTGCTTTTTCGTTGCTTGAACGCTATAAAATATAAATCTGTGTAATTAAATTTATCGCTGAAGTATTTAATTACCTTTTTTTTCAATTTTTCACGGATATATTAAATCTATGTGTGGTTCATGGTAGAGATTTGAATAATTCGGAGTAAACTTTTAAAATCAGCACATTTCGAGTTAAGTTCAATAAGCTGAAAGCTGATACTGAATTAAGTAGTGGGAAGTTGACTGGAAATTTCAGCTCATAAAATCCGACTTTAGAAACGGCAAAATTTATTATGACGAAGAAAGACGATGGAGATTTTCATTCCTGAACAGAGAGAAGTAGAATTGTTTAATACATTCATCATAGATGTTAAATAAATTTTTCTATGAAATATTCTTAAAATGCTATTAAGTCAAATTTTCCCTTTTTTATGAATTTGCATATCTTATTGAATGTAAGAAGGAAAATTATACGAAATGAACCGACGGAAACGATGAGTGAATAAATATTTGAAACTATATCTGATAGAAAATTATACTTCTTCTTAAAACATATGAACTTCAAACTACTATTGAATTCTTGAAATAGGTATCAAATTTAATCATCCAAATTCTTGCAAACATTATAACTTTTTATCAGTAAACTATCTCAATACAGCTCAATACTACAATTGGCTGCTCTGATTTTCCTGAATTTTGCACTAGATTTAGCTCTGAATGCATATATAAATATATATATTAAATATAGTGCTTCAAAGATTCAATTCTTAAATTTGCATATTATTTAAATTAATGAAGCATTAATTTCTAGAAATCATGAAATATTGGTTTTCTTCACTACATTTGATTTTTAGATTTGAGATGAATATTTTTTAGAAAAAAGTCTGTGAATTCAGCGTAAATTAACTCCGTCTTTCTTATAAAATCTAATTAAAGGTTGGAAAATATCGTTTCACAGCTATCAAAGATATAAATATCCATTTTGATTAAAACCTTTTTTTTTTCTAAAACTTTCGAAAATCCTTTCATTATTTTTTCAGAGTAAAAAGCCGGATAATGAAGGTGAAAGTGTAAAATAATTATTTCGAAAAAAATCTTGAAGACTTTACTTTGATCTATGTTTACACTTTCATTTGATAATTATATTGAAATAAAAAATTTGTGTGAAGGAAACATATCTATTTACTGCTAAAAATTTCATCCCTAAGTTCATAAATATTTTGAATATAAATTCTCAAGAATAAGGTTAAAAACATTTTCAAAAAAATTTATTCCATAGCAATGATGAACAGATATTACGTAAGCAGAAACCAGAGCTCTCATCCCCAATGCAATATCATACTTATACTACATGATAATACATAATAAGTAAATGACTTTACTACTGATGAAAGATATTTTTCCCTTTATAAGTATAAACTTGCAGTGAAGCGATATTTACAGAGATCTCATGTAATGCAAGTTTTAACTTTTTCAACTGAAATGCATGACATTATTTACATATATATATGTGAAAGAATTTAAAATAATCAGCAGTAAAACTGCAAAATTAATTTTTTTGTTAAACTTCTTATTTTTAAAAAAAGAATTTAGCGTATTAAGTCAAGATTTAGAATAAAAATTATGCCAGTTTAATCTATTTATAATAGCTTCTGCAATTATTATTAGAATTATATCAAGTAGCATACAACTTTTTGCTGTTTAATAAAGTTTCCAATCTCTTGTAAATTGTCTATTGATCATCATTAGATATGATTCAACTTTTGATGCTTAATGATGTTTATTTTTTAGGCAACCTTAGTCCGCTGTATTTAAATACAAGACTCAGTGAGAGTTTGCCTCAACCAAGGATGGTCCACGATTTTTCTCCGTACGGGCTAAGACCCTACGACTTTGCTCGACAACTTCTTACCTCACAGACTGCAGTAAATAAAATACTAGGTAAGAAACTGACTATAGTGCAATTCTGAATGTTCTCTGTTATTTCTGTTGATTGCTTCTCCAAAAAATAGGAAAAAAATATAACATTTTTATCAATGATTGTAAAATTTTCGAGGAAATTTTAAAATTCACATTTTAACAGACAACTAACCCATTCATGTCTTGTTCGGATTTTTGATTTCGAAATAGTCTTGGAATGTTAAAATTCTTCAAAGGCACCTTAAATTACATTAAGTTTACACTGCTGCTTTTCTATAGAAATCTCACTCTAAAGAATAGAGTCTCTATATATCTCTCTATAAAGAATAGAGTCACTCTATTCTTTAGAGTGAGATTGCTGCTACAGTTTTGTCAAAATTTTATGCACCGTACAGCAGTGAAGTACAATCAGTTTTTATATACCTTCTTTATTGCTAAAGAAAAAAACGTGTTCAAGAAACTCTGATGTTCTAAAGAAAAATTTTTAGAGCCATTTCAACAGATTATACAACGTTGTGAGAATTTCTTGGGATTTCGTATAGAGCAGTTTATGAGATATAAAGCAACAGTAGTAAGCATTTTATTTTACGAATAAGAAGATAAAATGAACAGCAAATCACAAATAAGAAAGTTAAAATCCATAGAAGGAACGATGACCTTAGAATTTTATGAACATGACATACATAACTCAGGGGCAAGTTTTGTCAGTTGTCATATTTTAATCTGCTTTACGAAAAGAAGGTATTCTCGTATAGGTAAAGTGGAGGTCATTGGTTAAGTTGCTACATGGGTTTGGCTCATATGGGAGGTAATACACATATGATATTGTAGTCAGTCGTCTATGTGAAAGAATATTAAATATGTGTAGTAATTCTCTAAGTACCTTCTGTATTCAGAAGGTACTTAGAGGGGTTGGAGCACTCTAAATATTATAGCAAGACAACATTCTGCTAAATCCTCTTTTAAGTAATTTGATGTGAATGATATTTATATAATTTGCAAGCGAAACATAACTCTTCTAGAATACAACTAACAAATTAAATCATCTGAATATAATTAACTTGTTAGTTGTATTCTAGAAGCGTTATGGTTAAATAATCTGAATTCAATTCCTTCAAACTTCATTTTTAACCATCTTAATTTTTTACAAACATTTATAAATGGACGTTTTGATATTGTTCATTAAACATATACTCGAAAGAATCTCATTTTTCTCGGAAACTTCGTTCTCTAAAATTGTTGTAGAAGCTAATATATAAAATAAATAATTCAATGAATGATAAATAAATCTTAAATAATTATATGTGTATATACTGATACTTAATGAAGGAAAGGAAAGACATATTATGTAAAAATGGGACATATAAATGATTATTTTTATTAAAAACTGTCCAATTTTGGAAGGATATTTCATATTTCGGGGCTCAAGACAATATTATTTCATGTGATCTTTATGATATAGAGTTTTGAACAGTCAAAGATTATCTAAACATGCAGTTCACAGCAACAGTTTATGTATGAACACAATTACGTGATTCTAGTTTTAAAGAAAGTTTTAAATTCAATTTTATGATTATGATTTATCGTACTTCTCAAATTAAAAAACAGTTTTTGAAAATTATACGAAAATATTTACTTGTATTCTTGCAAAGAGTTGCTTACGTTTTAGTGACACTATACCTTCTACTCAATTCAGGATATTTACTAGCAAAAAAGCTAAAATAGAAATGAATGTCTAATGAAGCATCTAATATAAGGAATATATTAGAAAAAGTCACAAAACTAAAACAATATTCTTCTTAAAAACGTAGTTGAAAATCTGTTTACATGAAAATTTAATTTATTTTTAAATTTCAGTAAGAACAATTTTAATAAATCTTATTATTTAAATCGTCCCACAGCATTAAAAACGTTATTTACATTATTGATAAACAAAAGGCTGGGATGAAGATGAATGTATATAATGAAACTTAATGAAGTATCAAGTACAAGCAATATAACAGAAAAATCAATAATTAAAGAAATGTATTTTTGGAAAAATCAAATGAAAATCTTAAGTTTACGGTTTTAAATTTCCGTAAGAACGATTTTAATTGAAATTATAGTTCAAGTCATTCCATAACATTAAAAAAAAACTTGCATTCACTTGTTTCATGATTCAAGGAACAGCAGTCAATCAGAAATCCGTCTTATTTTTGCTATTGCCGATATCACAAACTAATGCGTGCTTATTTTTCCGAGTAAAGTACGGCATCCTACACAGCAGCCGATCTCTCCACAGAACTCTGCTTCACTTTGAACTTCGCGCTAATGGGCCAAAGGCAAAAAACCCCAACGGGTCTAATATGAATATATAAATCTCCAGCGGAAAGAAAAAAAGGGTGGGCGAAAGCTCTTCCAGCGCAGGTCCGCCCTCCCTAAGTAATAACGAGTTTGGGCTTTCGCTTTTCTTTCTTTTTCGGAGGCTGCCGTATTACTCACTCGGCAATAAATGATGTTTGACTCATTAAACGCCCTATTACCATAAAGGTGCAAACTTACTCAGGGAGAGATGGAGCGATTAGATCTAGTCTCTCTCTCTCTTTGCCCATTTGACTTGTTTTTTCTCTTGAAGTGCAGTAGAAAATAATTATGGAAGAATCATTATAAATTGTAATGAAAGTTGCATGAATTGTAAATTTTTACAACATGAGAAGGAGAGTTTTGAAAAAGGTGGTTATGTAATTGTTGATAATGATAGGATTTCTAAGTTTTGGTTTAAATTCGATTTCCGGCCACATGCCTTTTGTCATATTATTATTTGGAAAGTTCAATCTCAGTGCTTATTATTCTTCAAACGCTACTTTTAGAAATTAAATGCAAACGCTTTTTGTAAAAGCTTATTTCATTATTTTATTGTGAAATGTATAACAAAATTGTTTATGTTTAAATGCGTTTATTATCAACTGTTTTGCTCTACGTACTGAATACTTTATCCAAATTATTACATTTATTACTCATTAAAATAATTACAATACCTTGCTACGCAGTTTGATAAATTTATTCCATATTGAAATTTTTTTGGTCTCAGTTTTCAGTTAAATCTTATGATCTGCTATCTTGATTCACACAAATTTCTTTAACGTATGATTTTTTTTTCTTTTTCTCTCTTTCATTTCCCCCTTGTTCATTATATGAATGAAACAAGTTATTTTCTTCACTTATTTTAAGGTTCTTCAGCCCCTTCTATAACATCTCTACCCCTTTTGGCAAATAGTAAGTCTCATTTTCACACTAAATGATATTTTTACTTTAAGCGAAAAACTGTGTTAGCATGTATTGTCATAAAAGTTAATATTATTTTTTCTGTTCATTATATACGGGTGACAATTATTGAGCTATATGGAAAAAAAAAACCTTGATAACTTTTGAACCGTTGGCGAGATTCAGTTAAAACTTGGCGGTTGAATGCAGGACATGTTGGGATTTTTTTTTTTTTTTTTTTTGAGCATGCGCAATCTTAGTGTTGTTATTCATTTTTCGTTGAAAATGTCGAAATACAGCGTTTTTAAGCGTATATCGATCGTCAAGGCCTACTATTCGAGCAATAACAGCTCGATTGCTGCTCAAAGGAAATTTGCGACCGAGTTCAAGCTGAAGACAACCGGTCCAAGTGTTATAACAATCAAAAATATGATTGAAAAGTTCGAGAGAACTGGTACTGTCGATTTTCGCAGAATTTTGCTCTTCGTCTGCGCCACGTCATAGCCATTGATGGCAAGCATATCGAACGTGTCATAGACTAAATCCGAATATCTGTAGTTATTTTTAAAATTTGAATAAAATTTTTGAACTCAGTAGTTTTTGAAAATTTTATTTTTTATTTCATATAGCTCAATAATTGTCACCCTGTATTGTACACTGGATGGGTTTCAGTATAAGGTTTTTTCTTCTTTTGCGTTTACAATAAGAACCCACATTACATCCTTTATAGATACGGCGTCACAATATACATGTGATTAATCCTTGCTTTAAGAAATTTTATGTTTAATTTATATCCGATTCCATTTCCAACATTCTCAGTGCTTTTATTTAAACGCAATATCAATAGCAGTGAAAAACAATTCTTCATGACATTTTTAAATGATCAAACTCAGCATTATGTCGTCACACTCACTCATTATTCACTTACATTTTTAAATGGCCACGATAACTCTTAGAACCAGCCCTGTTGGCAGTGACTGCCCATTCCATTCGTAACCTTCACCAAATTCACAAATACAGTGGAATCTCGATTATCCGAACTGATTGGGACCATAATCACCTCGATAATCGGAAACTCAGTTAATAGAGACTGAATTTTAAATCATGGCTTCTTTTCGTTCGGCAAGATTTTCCCAAATTGTTTATTTGCTAGTTTGAATACATTGTCAGTACTCTGGCTATCTAATAGTACTCTTTGAAGCGGCACTTGATCTATTTAGGGATGGACCTCGTAATTTTGAAACGCGTTCGGATGAGGAGGACGGTACCTGATGTTTGACCCCGACAGATTTGACGCGAGCTAGACCCATATACACACCGGATCTCTACTGGAATCGGGTATCGTACTTACAACCCTGCTTCTAGGTCACCGACACCCCATTTTTATAAAGATTTTTTTAACTGAGGATAATGCTATACGGAATTTACTGAAAGTACTGCAATAAAGAACTTATTATAAATCTGGAGTACTGCCTACACACACATTATCGAACTGCATATATATATTTTTTAAAAAAAGCTATAGAATATAAATTGGAAGATGTATGCTTTGTTTTACATCTCTTTGCAGTTTTTTTTTTTTTTTTTCCTTCTTCTTTTTTTATGTTCGTAAAACCCCTATGTATGGCACTTTTGTTTTGGTGCTCATATTTTTTAAATAAAGAAATATTAAGTTTGATACCCGATAAATCGTTCCACAATCCAAAGCATCTCAAATCAGAACTGCTTAGATAATCTCATCTTCGGTGATAACAAAACTTATCTCATTTAATAACCTCACTTTGTGCGCAATTTCCTTCTTTTCGGTCATTCATTTTCCCATGCTCACCGATTTCCACGCCTGCAGTTCCAACAAATGGGAGCCCATAACAATACGAATTACGCGATTCATTTCGCCCATTCGTTCTTAATTGCCGGGCGCAGCACAATAGGCCAATGGGGAAGGAGCGGCAGCTGCGCTTTGTGCGCAATCTGCGTGGGCGGGGGAGCGTGCATGTCGTGCATCGCCGGGCCGCCACTGTCCATATGTTTTGCGCTCATCGCCCTCCCATTGGTCCGTCGCCACTATGATAATGAGATGTAAAAGAGCGCTTTTATGTCAACGCATTGTCGTCCACTGCCTTTTCCCAGTCAACACTCCTGGTAATAACGCGGTAATTTGGCTTTTATTATGAGTGTAATGCATTACGACCGACGCATTATTTTGCGCAGAGCGCACCAGAGTGGGTTACCTAAATTTCGAAACGTTTCTTTTTTTTAATGGTTGTAGCAAAGTAGTCTAATTCATTGTGTCATCGAAACGACAATGAGTTTCGTTCTTTATGGTTTAGAAAATGGTTTGGGGAATTTTGTTCAATTCCACGGAAGTGACCCAATAAACACAGTTTGAAAATAAACCGTTTGATTACAATGGGATGCATGAAATTGAAAATTGAAATACCGTTGAATGTGGCATAAAATCTCTAATGTCAAAAATTTCTAGGATGTTAAGCAATTTTCAAGGATTTTGCAGAATCATTAAGATTTTATTGCAGCGTTTGATTTGATTTGGTATAATGTTCATGTTTTTTGATATTAATTCACCAACAGTTTTCTTATAAAACTAAACATATCGTGTTTGTATTACGGATTGAAAAATAGAATGAACGAAATACCTAGACATTTTGTTCCCCTGATTTTTTAACAACTCAATAAATAGATTAATCAATTAGAGATTTCTATGAAAGATTTCATTCATTTCAAAAGTAATCGTTTAGATGATAATATGTACGCACAAAAATTATCATCTGAATCCAAGTAATTGAATGATTTTGGAAACAACACCATACAAAGGCGATTCATAAAAATGCAATAAACTCAATGTTTTAACTTAAAAAAAATATATAAATTATGACTTATTCTTAAACAATCATTTTTAAAAAAATCATTTCAAAGGTCTACTTTAGGATCTTGCTTTAAAGTTCAAAAGGAAAAATAGTTCTACTCATTTTTTTATACTTCACATCAATCCAAAAAATTTGACATCAGAGCTTATGCCATTCATTTCTTATTGCATTTAAATTATAATTTTAATCTTTAAATCTTGATGTCTTTTGTTATAGAAACTGATTTCTGGCAACGACAAAATACCGAACGACAGTTTGTCAGTCAACGTGTCGCCATCAAAATTTTTTATTTAAATAACGGAACTTGTATCCTAATAAGGAAATTTATATTTTATTCTCTAATGATATATTTTAATTCTAATCTATTCAAAAGAAACAAAAAAAAATGCTGCAAAAACTCCGAACTGCGATAAATTGAAATCTCACAGCATCCATTCAATCTCAGCAATCACCCTGATTAAGATAAAGCAGGCTTATTTATACAGAACCACCGCGTTCTACCACCCGACGGATTTTTAGAACAAAGTAGCCTGTACCCAAACACCTTCATCGTTACATTCCAAACTTAGCGCCTCGGGGCGGACCTCATGGAAGTAGCAGCTAGCATTTATTTCTAAAAGATCTGTGGCTACTAACTGCTCCCTGCTGTACACCCAGCATGAATCAGCGCCATAAATCAAAGCCGTCATCGTTTGAATTATGATTCTGTTAGAAGCGGGTGCTTTGGGAGATTATCTCACAGGCAGAAGACATCGCGCAGTGTATCATTAATCTAAAGACAGTTAACATCCACATTAAGGGTCCGCTTCCAAGGATATTTCTTAATAAGCAGTGTCTCTGGAGATATTTGACTTCTGGAGAAGTGTCTTTCGGTCCTTTCTTTTTTCTTCTTTTTTCAAATCGAGCGGTTGAGGTTAAATAATTTGCCAAAGACCAGGCCCATTCCGAGAGAGACATCATCAGGGAAATTTTGTGTTACTTGTTTAAGGAATTCGCTCTTCTAGGACAGTAGCTGTGGGGTAACTTTTAGAGCAGAGGTTCCCAGCCTGTGGTGCTCGTACCACTGGGGAAAGGACCAGTTGGGGGTACGCGAACTCAAAGTCGATAATGGCGAAAACGTAGGGGAATAAAAATGTTACAGAATTTTGGTTCTC
This sequence comes from Araneus ventricosus, assembly GCA_013235015.1. Lineage (NCBI taxonomy): Eukaryota > Metazoa > Arthropoda > Arachnida > Araneae > Araneidae > Araneus > Araneus ventricosus. Next base: position 332,045 of record BGPR01000535.1, read on the forward strand.
CAAGTTCCTGTGAAAAGTAAAAGTTAAAGTTATGCAAATCCTAAAGCCTACCTTCAAAATAATGCGAAATTATTACAATATTGGTTTCATTTGCTTTGACGTTGAACTAATACTATTGCAAGAATGAAATAAAATGTAAAATCAAAAATAAGACCAGCTACTGTTATTAATTCGAGTCATTTGACTCTTAAGCTTACCTAAGCCCTTAACATTATTGATAAAAGCTTCTTTGCGTAGACGGATGGTTGGAAGGGAGGGGATATAACAGTAGGGGATACGCAAAAATAAGAAAACTGATCAAGGGGTACGCGAGGGAAAAAAGTTTGGGAACCCCTGTTTTACAGGAATGCCTTGGGCCTCAAATGCATTTAAATGTGTTTGTGTATATTTGTCTTCACATGCTTGTTTAATGAGTTAAATAATTTGCCAGATATCAGGCCCATTCCGAGAGAGACCTCTTCAGGGAAATTTTATGTTATTTGGTTAAGAAATTCGGTCTTCTAGGGCAGTAGCTGTGGGATAACTTTTAGAGGAATGCCTTGGGGCCTCGAATTCATTTAAATATGTTTGTGGATATTTATCTTCATTGGTCTGTTTAATGTGTTAGGTATTTTCTACAATGATGGACACCAAGGCTTTTTAAACTTTCTCCACCCGCGTACTTTCTTCCGGCGAAGAAAACCTATTTTCATTCAAAAAATTTTGTCTCCACCCCAAAATTGGAACACAAACAAAGAAATGGTTCATTAATAAATCGACGAAGTCATGCAATTAGGAACCAACGCCATTGCACACATCTTGAAACACAATAATTTTTGTAAAATATTTCTGAAAAAATTCGAGTACCGCATTGTTCCATAAGTGTACAAATTCTTTTACACAAGCTATCAGGAGAACTATTTATTCTGTAATATTTAGACTTCTAAAAGTGTAAAAATGAGTGTTTACTTATCTTCAATCCAAATGATGACACGCTGTCTGACATTTAACATCTTTTATTACTCGGAGATGATGTTACGCACAGAATATATCATGCACTTATACTCAGCAGATATAATGGTACATTAATCTATAATAGCGGTTCCCAACCTATGGGACGCGGACCCCTTGTGGGCCGTGGATAGCTTTCTGGTGGGCCGCGGAATGCTTGTCACGAGTCAAAGTCAGGGCTGAAGATAGTGAAAGTACCATCAAATGAAGAAGACTTGTTACTTGAACTATCATGCGACCAGACTCTAAAATCGTTTTTTTTATATAATATCATTATTCCCATTGTGTGTAAGTGTTCGGCAACAGTATCCAGAAATTGCCAAACTTTCACTGAGATATTTGATGGTTATCTGTTTGAGCGTGCTTTCACAACTTTAGATTTTTTTCCCTTAGATTTTTTTTTGAGATTTTTATAATTACAGACACAAATTGAATGTAGAAAGCGACTTCAGGCTGAAACTGTCAAGTTTTAATCCAGATATTGATTCTCACGTGGAGGACAAACAAGATTAAAAATCCATTTCATTTTTTTTTGAACCATAACTGCTTGCTCTTGAGTTTTCTTACATCGTGACAGCTAATTAATAACAATTTATTTTGCTTTGAAAATAATATACTTCTAATACTTTTACAATAAGCTTTTCTAATTATTGAGATATCCGTGCATATAATATATATAATATGTATTTGTATTTTTTTGCTTGTATATTTAGTTAGTGGTCCTCAAAATATTTTTTACACAATAGGTGGTCCTCACAACCAAGAAGGTTCGGAACCACTGATCTAACATTAGACACTCATAAATACATTCTTCTTACAATAATGCGCCTCTCTCTTCAACATTCAACAGAGTGCAAATGAGTTCCCTATTTTTATCTCATTATACGTGTGCCTGTCTCAATGAGACCAGGCCAATTGAAACCTTTACTTAAGCTTCCAACTGTGTCCTAAAAAAGTATGACACCTTAGGCTGGAACGTCATGAACGGAACTCACTTCCTCGCTCAAAGCAAGGAGCAATCTGAAGAAGAAAGATTAAAGGTTAAAAAGTGAAAGTCTCGCATCCAGCTAGAGGTCAACAAACGAACCTTCCAACATTTCTGGTTTACTGGGGTTTCCAGTTTACAGGGGAATTCACAACAATAAGTAATTAGTATTGTAACTAGTCTGATGCGCAACTTCTGAAGTCGGCTCAATTTTGCGTAAAACCTCTTAAGTTTACGATACAGTTTAAAGCAGTGAACTGTAAATCTACAAAATGATAGTTTTTTCCTAATTGCATCATTAATTCCAAATGAGAATAGTTAAATTCAAAATGATTATTTAGGAAATTTTATTGAAATGTCTAAAAACAGAGTGATTTTTTGAAGATTTTTTTGGTTGAAAAGTTAAAGAATCTAAAAAGAAGCAGAAACTGCGCATTTTTTTTGAGATTTCGCAATTAAAGAAGCCTTGATGTACACAATGTATCAGCTGTTAGACTCCTAAAAGATGCTTTGTTAGCCGAAATAAAATATTAGCACAGGGGAAAAAGGGAATTCAGTTTCCAAAAATTAATAAAGCATCTTGTTTTTAAACACAAGAAATTTCTTAAGGGGACTTCGGCAAAAGTATGGCAAATTAACCGTATAGTTTTTTCGTCATCACCACTAAAGTTATAAGTGGAGAGTGCTTTCTTTTTAAAATCTTCATAATCAGTTTTATCTTGACTTTCTTTTGCGGTTTTTTTTTTGAAAAATATCTTGCTATTTTAGGTTGCTTTTAACTGAGATATTTCAACAAATTCCGTATGGCAGCGCTAAATGTATACTTCTCTCTTGAACTTAGCGTCTAAACACTCGACATCTCTGTAGAGGACATTTTTCGGTTCTTTGTTAATCTGTACGGTTAAAAATATATTGATTGTAACCGTAAAGTATGAACTGTTATCATGTTAAAAACAGATATAGCTAAGCGTTTGCCAATTTCAATTTCTTTTCAGAGAAAAACAAATTGAAATCCCATTTTAATCCGAAACATTTTCTTATGACTCCAAAATCGGAAAACAATTAAGAAAACGTAACATTGATTGATATTAACGAACTTCAATTTCATGTTTTGGTTGAGCGGCAGCTTTCCAGTCAGCTTTGCGATTCTCTTTAAAATGCAGAACCAGCTATTTTTTATCTGCTGCATTTCAAAATTAAATGTATTCCCGGTTCTGAAATTATACAAAGTCTGAATGTTAATTTGACGCTCTTTCTACGATTTAACTGAACTCATTTCGTGGCCTGGAATCTCCTGAAATTTCATCTAAAGTCATTAATATAATACCTTTGCTCCTTTACAAATCATGTGTAGACTACAGTAAAACTTTTGATGATTATGTACAACTTTTAATGATTTTTTTAAAAACAACTGCGTCTTCTTCAAGAAATGTCAACGCCAATTGCAATACGTAAAAGTTAAATTGATTAGTTTAAAAAATTTTAAGTTCTTGGAAAATTTCGTGACTCAGTTTTTATTGCAAATTTGCCGAAATTATTTTAATGATTCTCAAAATCAGAATAAAAATCCATTTCCTTATTTGCTTACTGTTCTCTAAAATAGAATAAATTTTTAAAAAGTGTGGTTTTACAATAAGCCATTGAAGTGAGTTTTCAAGTGTTTTTCAAACCACAAATGAAATGAAAATTACCCTACTTTTTCCCCAGTGACTTGAATCTTCGGCGATTTCAAACCACCCAAAAATTATGCAACATCTAATGATTCCTAGAGGACATTTTTCGGTTAATTTATACCTCAGCCAGACATGTCTCCAAGATCAGAACTCGGCTAATTGGTGATCAGAGCACATATTTCTCAAAAAACTATCAGCAACTTTTTCCAGAGAAGGGGAGGTGGGAAGATGGAGGCCTGTAATGACACACTATGGACGAAACCATAGCCTCGGGTGCAATCGGTTGGACAGCTAGCAGTAAAACTATGACGAATGTGTTGGATAATTTCTCCAACAAAATGATATTGGGAATTAGCAAGGCTGCAGCAGTGAACGAATCACCGCTTGGGGAATTTGGCTTCCATTCTGGGTCTTGATCCAGGTTAAATTAATTTTTAGGCGTTCATTTTTTTTGCTTTCTTTGATTCGTTTGGGATGTTGTGTCGTTCGTCTTTACGCATGGATGCAGTTAACAATCTATTCGCCTGTAAGCCTTCGAGCTGTCGGAAAATAATAGTGAAAACTAATAGTAAACAAACGGCGAAGATGACAGAAAGAAGTGCTGCAGATTATGGACACCAGAGTAAATTAGTGGTGAAGCTCTTTATAGTCTCGCCGAATGAATTTGTTTGGTTTATGTGGTTTATTTGGGTTTTTGCGACGATTCAAAAGTGATGTGTTAGTTGAGAAAAATAAAATGACTTATTTTCGGAAAAATATTTGCTGCTGCTTTAGAGATGATGCTGAGGAAATGTATACTACGATGCTGTTTTAAAAATTACTGCAATTTTTATTCATGCCTCATCGCAAAGTATAAAAGGATAGATTTTTTTATTTATTTATTCAAGTTGAACAAATTCATAATGTTTTGAACTAATATTTTTGTTATGATTCATCTGGATTTGGGTGAATTAGATTTTTGCAGATTATAACTGATAATTTTGGAATTTTGAATTCTAAACATACATATAAAGATCCGTTTGGAACTATGAGTGAACTAAAGAGGTGAATTTAAATTAAGTGGCATACATTTTTATGTTAGTTTGTGCCGTAACAATATTAGAGAAAGTTTTGTAACACTTACCTACTAAGAAATATTATTGTAGGTTAATATTTGATAATTCCATTTTAGGAATTGTTATAAAGCAGTATAATTTGCTTTAGTGCCTTGAAAATCTTGGATTTTTCAAGTCTCGCTCGGTCTGAATGCAAAACTATTCCCAAATAAACTCGAATGATATTTAACTAAGTGTCTTCGGTCCCAGCCCATCAAAAACCGTCCTACCACCAGGATCTCGATGACCTGGTGTCTGAATCTCAGCTTCGGGACCGTAGGGTTTCTAGCACGAGAACGATATCCTCCAAAGATCCGCAACCTACGTGGATTCTGGTACATGTCAAATTTGTCGGTGTCAAACTTCCCTCCCCCCTCCAGCTCTGGTGTGGTCTACATTGGTGAGGTCTACATTTTCATCTGACTTCGGCTCAAAACGAAAAGGGCCGTCCTAAATATCTTTCGTGTAGTTTCAGAACGCTAGATTAACCAACCCCCCTTCCACCATAAATTCGTTTTTATTTTCCTTTGTCCGAAAGGTAAACAAAATATTAAAATCTCTTTAACTTAAGTTTAGAGAAGAAAAATTAAAAAACATTTCAATTCTTCGCTTCCCGTGTACTTTCAATTAGTTTGTGTATTTTTATTTAAATTGAAATATTTATTCGTTAATTTTGGCCCTATCTGGGCAAATTATTCCAATACTGGTGCAGACCGACGCGAAAATACAGCTTTTAGATAGAACTTGACCCATGCAGTCTCTTTTATTCTTCACGTAACTTTTTTGATGGCATTAATTCCATTTCAGGCAGCAACTATTCCGAGCATAAGAAAGAAAATTATATCAAGGGGGAGACTAATAGAAGAATGAGACGAATCTTAACTTAAAACATTCAATAACAATCATTATTAACTTAGTCTATGTGTATTTTATTGCCAGTGTTGTTATTAGGAAATGTATACGACCAGTGTCAACTTTCCTCATGATCCGATGTTAACTACTCTCCTAATCATGGCTCTTTGCTCTTCTGCAGTAAATTTGGGTTAATTTTTTTCTTCGAATGACTTCCCCTTTTCTTGTATACATTGTGATAGTCCAGATTGCTCGTAGAAGGCTATATTCATTGCTCAATTAACTTTTTATGGGTATCTTTTAAGTTCAAACAGGCTAGGTACGCACGCATTGGAAACATTTGCTGTTGCCTCCGTTGCGGTTCTGTCTGCTCATTTCTGGATAATGTAGAAGGACTCGCCTGGACATCAATTACTGGGTGAAATGACTACCTTTAGCAGTAATTTTGTTCTTTTGCGAATGCCATGAATTCAGGTGGCTGATTTGGGGAATCTGGAAGGATTCCTTTGGCTCCATCGTTTTTTATCCATTGCAAATCAGATTGGACAACTTGAAAAAGATTAAAGCGATTTTTTGCAACTGATTGGCTCGTGATTTTTTTTTATTGGTTTAATGTTTTCCAAAGATGAGTTTTTTGAACAGAGAATATTTTAAAGACTAAATAGTATCTTTATTTATGGATATCTTTTAAGTTCAAACAAACAAGGAACGCACAAATTGGAAACATATGCTGCTGCCTCCGTTGCGGTTCTGTCTGTTCATTGGATAATGTGAAAGGAATCGTCCGGACATCAATTACTGGACGAAATGACTACCTTTAGCAGTAATTTTGTTTTTTTGCGAATGTCATGAATTCAGATGGCTGATTTGGGGAATCTAGCGGAATTCCTTTGGCTGCATCTTTTTTTATTCATTGTGAATTAGATGATTAAATTGTAATTAGTACAACTTTAAAAAGATGGAATTGATTTTTTAAAACCGATTGCTTGGTGATTTTTTTTTATGTTATTCAAAGATGTGTTTTTGAAGAGATAATTTTTTAAAGATAATATTTTTGTACCTTAGAGAAGCTGTGATTCTAATAATAACTAGCTGCATATTTCTTAAAGCAGACAGGTCAAAATTTTGGAATATTCTTGATTTATATGAACTTCAACGATATAACCAATTGCATTATTCGCATATTAACCCAACCCTCTTTTCTTGTCATGCAAAAAAATTAGATAATACAATACAGATTTTTAATGGACATCAGGGGGAAAAAATGGGATAATACAGTTTTCAAAGGGTATTAAAAAATAGGCAGATTTAACAATCTTTATGTATCATTCACGTATATCATAGAAAAAAATCTATGCGCTCGATATAAATTTGCTTTATTCTTGATCAAACCAACGATTAAATATCTTTACCTTAAAAATGATTTTTATCAGTGTCAAGTTAAATATAAAGTGAATCCAACTTCGTTAAATATAAAACGAACCAAATATTTACATGAATCTCTTTCTGAAAAAGCTAACACCAAAGAGTAGACATCGGAGATGTCGCAGTTGCCGTCTCTCCTGGCCATTAGATAAATTTAGTAATTCCATTTTTATTTATTAGTTCTATATTATTCAGTAATTCCATA
>BGPR01000535.1:339278-372546 GCA_013235015.1 Araneus ventricosus
TTATTAATTACATATTTATTAGTTCTGTATTATTTAGTAAATCCATATTTATTTATTAGTTATATTATTCATTAATTCAATATTTTGTTTATTTTACCATCATTTGGTTCTAATTCCAAAAGTAAGGAAGATAGTTAAAAACTCTGCTAACTAAAACCAATTTATTTTAAAGTTGGTGATGATGTTGCTATAGTTAAAACCAGAAGAAGATAATGTGTAATTCATAAGATAATGTGGGCTGTTTCGCTGCCAATACAGTAGTGATACATTTTGAATATAAGTCCGAAAGCAAAAAGGGGTTCCGAATTTGATGAAAAACTAAAAGAGAAGACAGAGAACTTTAAAACCTGCCATATATAAATGACAGGATATGATGGTAATGCTGTCCTAATCGGCGTTGACAACATAATAATCTTTATTACGCTTGCTGATTTGTATAAAAAAATTTTAGTTTAAAAAAATGCCTCCTTTTCCGATCAAGATCCACTGATAAGCATACATTTTTCAGCATGCAAAGTTTTCCTAAAGATTAGAATCTGAAATGATGACATTACAGGCGCTAATTTTATAACCCTAACTAATAATAATAATATATTTAAATAATGATAATAACAATGAAGTTCAGTCTTCTCGTAGGCAATGCTTTTGATAGTTGTACAAAGATTATTCAGTGCTTGACAAATCATTGTAGACTAATAAAATTTCACCAATTATGAAATCCTTTTTTTTATTCTCATGCATTCTTCAGCATATCAAAGTGACATAAACAGCCAAACATTTCTACGTGATTTGGATTGCTATTGTTTTTATATGTAATTTTGTATTATTTTAAATCAACCTGTTTATTGTGATTACTCTTTCAATAACAGTTAACAAAAAGATTGATATTAATAATGTAATTTGGTTTCTTTTATATGTTTATTTTTATCAGAGCTTCTTAAACTGTTGTTGAAGATCACATGTGAAACGAAAACTATCCCAGAGTGTTTTTCTTTTAAATTTTTCAACATTTATGAGCAAGAATAGTTTTAAAAAAATATCTTAATTTAAAATCTTTAACTGTATAACTATTTTAAAACGGATTTGTTTCATTTATTATTAATAAAGGCATCCTATATGTATTTATTTTTTTATTTTGGGTCGTGAAAATTTTTCTGTTAGAAAAAGGTTCACGAGAAGAAAATGTTCAAGAAGCTCTGATTTACAACATACTTAGTTTAAATAAGATAGTTATTGTCACCTCGGACAGTTATTCTTCAGTCCAAGTCACCATCACCTTTAGTCTAAAAAAATAAGCTTTTCCCTAGTTTCCGCTGCATAAATCTATTTATACAGTAAAAATAAACTGAATAAGATTGAAGAGATGTGAGTAATTGTGGTGTCAGTTACTCACCCGTAGGGTATCAAAAACTGATTTTGTTCTATTTAGTGCAACACGTTTCAAAATACCTTCCAAGGTACTTTCTTCTACACTACTTTACCTAATTTCAAAAATGAGGTATCATTCGACGCAGAATTTTATGCACTTTAACTTTTGTACTGGCAAAAGTTTTGAGAAATTTGTCGTTTGTGACTTAATGTCGAAAAACGGAAAAATGGCTGAAAATTTGGGGGTTTCGCCCTCCCCCCTGAAGCACCATCTGAAAATTGAAGCAAACTTCAAATTATTCTTTTTGCATGTAAATAAAAATATTGAAACAGTATCCAGCTTTCCGCGAATTATTTCGAGACAATTTTTTTTTTCTTTTTCTCCTACACTATAAGCCTTTATTCAGATTAAAGTAGAGCAATGCAGGAGGACTGACTGAATGAATCATAATTTGATTGAACTATTTTTACTATTTTTCCCATGATTTAATAGTATATTGCCTTAAGGTCAATAACTATCTTGTTTACTCTACTTAACCAGAGGAATAAACGGAATTAAAACAGAACACTTTGCTAAAACAGTTATTCTGTATATGTTTTATCGAGAATTGTTCAGAATTTCTTGCATCCTCATAATTCCTTTCGATATCCTTTGGATTCAGGTCGGTATTACGAGACGGGATCTCTTCGGCCGGGTATCATTGGAGGCAGCAAGCCCAAAGTGGCCACACCCGTAGTCGTCGCCAAAATTGAACAATACAAGAGGGAGAATCCCACCATATTCGCATGGGAAATCAGGGAAAGACTCATATCGGAAGGTAAGATGGCTTTCTTATATCTTCGTTTCTTCCAAGGTGACATGTAATTAAAAATGAACACATACATGTATTTGCTTAAGAAGTCTTAAAGCTTGACAAAGTTGATGCAACTCATATTTCCCAATGAGATCAGATGTCCTTCTAGTTATCTGACCAAGATTCAAAACTATTTGGCCCGTTCCAAACTAATCGTCCTATAGCTTCAAAATGGGCGTTGAACTAACTAAACAAGGAGTATATAAGAAAAACTAGATAAGTTTATAAAATTTATTTTTGTGCGAGCATAGGACCTTATTAAAAATGGTTCATAAAAGCATTTATTAACTACAGGTCATCATGTCTTGCGAAAGCCATTAAAAGTCAAGTGAAAATACTAAACTTGTCGGAAAATTAAAAGAAATATTACTCATTGATAACTGTTTTCTATTAGTTATTTTTGTCTTTATAAATAAAGTTTCGCATTGAAAAATGCGAATATTTTTTTACATATTTGGCACTAAAAACAGATATTTTCGAAAAATTAAAATTATTGAAAAGAGCTTTGAAAGGAAAAGCTTGATTAATCTCTAAACTTATTTGGCCGTGCATCATACGTCCTTTAATTATCTAAATTCTGTACTTACAAATTGAAAATCACATATAAATATTATAATTCGATCCGAAAATTAAGTGGAATATATAAACAACTCAATTGTTCTATGGACTTTTGATTGAATCAAAACCATGTAGCATGAGCAAAAAAATGTGTCCTGTAATTAATGAACTTATTATTAATTAGATATTAAAAACTCCTGATTATATAATTAGATAATAGCAAAAAACTGAACTGGTATTGACATGATTATAATCTGAATTTATTTTTTAAGCGAATTTTGTTATGTGGTGATTATTCCCTTCTCTGTTGGATAATGCTTCCTTCTATATTTCAATAATTTCTTAGTTAAGATCTCTTTTATTTTATTTCATTCTACATGTAAAAGTTATAAGTTTAATGTAATATTTCACATCAAAGTTTAGGAGCGCGGCAAATGGTTTGGAAGTTGAATTTTAGGCGAAGAAAGCTAGTATTCAGTTATATTGTTTTTCAGTCATTTGTACTAACTTTCCCCAAATTTTTGCTTATAAATTTCCGAAATTTCCTTTAAGTGTCACTAGATTCGAAGGCTGAAATTTAAGTGGAAAATTAAACATTAGACAGAAGAGTCGAAATAACATCCGCAAATTCTAACTTCATAAAACAGGGGGAAGAAAGCAAAGATAGAGTAGAATGCGCATTATGACTAGATGCTATGTAATAGAAGATAATTGCATTCTAATTTTTAAAATACAAGCGTATACAGAAGTAACTTAAACAATGTTGAAAGAGCAATCAGCAGAGACAATGAATTGAAACATTACTAACCAAAAAGTAATCAAAGTAATCATCTAACGAATTTAATGGCAGTTGAATTACACAGTCAGGTACTACAACATTTAAACAACGGCCGTGAATTTTTTATTTCTTTTATTTTTCAAACACGTGAATTCAGTAAATGTTTGTTCTTGAGGTCGAAGTTAATTCTATTTATTCATAATTTGACCAGCGCGAATGAGTTAAAGGCCTGTCATCGATAAAAAAATGAAAAGAAAGCAGTAGCATTTCATACGCCGAGTTAAGTCAATATTTACCCGTAAAAAAGCGAGAACGGTGTTAGCTCAGAATTCGAAATGAATCGAGTATGGTTCTTCGTCGTTTTAGACAAGCCACAATCCATCGGTCATTGTTATTTGTCATTTATTACGTTATACAACCGCATATGCCTCTTCTACTGATAATTAAGATTTCGTGCCGTGATTCGTTTCTCTTCGGTTGAGATGAGCATATATTTGAGGGACCACATAGTCTTTTAAAGTTGTTATTTCTAGACTAGACGTACCTTGCTTTTATTAAATCAAGCCTTAACAGGTATTCAAATGTAATATGTTAATTGTATTAGGAACCTACAGTAGTAATTAAGTTCTCATGCAGTTAATTATACTCCATACAAACCCACAAAAATCTGTTAATTTTTTTTTCTGTCTAAAACATTTTCTTTCTCTTCTTTTTTTTGCATCAAACATTTTGTAAAACCATTCATTTGCATTCCCCTCTGATTGTTTTTTATTTTTAAAATTTTCGACAGAGAAATGATGTATTTCATTCGACAAATGCCATTAGCTTATGATACTAACTTATACTTTATTTAATAAAATTTGCAACGAAGATAATGCATTTCAGAAAAAATTAATTTCAGACCTTTCTAAACTTCACTGTCGCTTGTTTGTGCTGTCACAATTAACAAATACCTCACTTTCTCTCTTTAATTAGAGACTTAACCAAACACGACACAACTGAGAGGAATTTCATACATTAACAACAGATGTTAGTTCAGTTACATGTCATCTGCGAGCATCTGATAATTACTAAACTAAATGATGTAAAGATTTGATTTCCTGTTTTCACAATTATCTATCAACTATCTTGACTTCATCAGCACAATAATTTATGTATTTTCCACTGGTTTCGGATGCGATTACAAAACATAAGGGAAGCGATAATAATTTTTATTTCTATTTTCTTTATGAGAAACTTCTCATTAATAAATTTTACATTTTGCTTTTCGCTGAACTTATTAACTGTTCAGAACTATAAGAAGAGCACGAATCGAGTTACAATGGAAGGCCACGGTTTTGCAATCAGATGCATTATTAGTTGGTAAAATTTAGAATATCTAAAGACAAAAAAGATATGGAAAAATTTTAACTTCATTTGGACTTCTGCCTAAAAGATCTCAGCTCCTGTGACACAGTTTTTAGTCAGCTTCCAGTGGTTTACAGAGGGTAAGTGGCGTCCGGGGCATAATATGTTTTCTTTTCGGCCTAGTTAACATTAGTGGCTTAGCAAATGTAAATGCACTACCTTTTCTCCCATTCACCATACTTGGGCTTTAACAAGTGACAGAAACGCATTAATGTTCTGTTTCCATGTCGCCCCCAAAGACTGGTACATCTATATCCCCTCGCATCCCCTTCTCTACGCCACTGCGAACTTCTCGTGGAAATTCGAGTAAAGCATTCCATCAGTAAATTTCTTCGGTCTTCTTTGTTTGTGGTGATGAAAGCTACACAAGAGCTTTTCGTTTTGCGCTTTGCCATCCATATTTGTGATCATGGACACAAATATGCATAACAAGGCGCAATAGTTTACTCGTGTGTTGGCTAAGCGAGATTGGAGAAATTTAACAAGCTGTTCTATTCTTGACAATAAATAATTCTTTTACGCATATATGCTTGCTTAATTTTCTGTAATACTCCATGCCAGTGGCGGAGGCCGCGGTGGCCTAGTGGTAAGGTCTCGGCTTTGGGGCCGGAGGGTCCCAGGCTCGTAACCCGATTCCACTGAAGATGCGCCGTGTATGGGGCCTGTTGCACGTTAAATCATACGTAGTGGTCAAACGTCCTCCCGTTGGTGTGGCGTGGAAGTTTGGAGAGGGGGGTGCCAGCTCAGGTGTCGTCCTCGTCATCTGACCGAGGTTCAAAATTACGAGGTCCGTCCCAAAATAGCCCCCGTGTTGCTTCAAAACGGGACGTTAATATAATTAAACTAAACTAAACTAAACATGCCAGTGGCGTAGCGAAGGTGATTAGCGAATGGGTTAAATATGAATTTTTTGGCCTCCTAGTCGTCATCATTGGCGAAGCAGGGGTAGATGGCGCTGGAAGAATTATATCATTTTTTTGCCCCTTCATCATATTTGGCTTTAAGAATTGACATTTATAGTGTTTTGTCTCCAAGGCGCCCCCATGATTGGTACTCTGGGCATTTGCTCCGTCACTGATCCACTTAGAGAGTTAAGAGCACATTATGTCGATTTACTTGTTGTAATTATTATTGTCATAGTTTTTTCCACCAAAAACTTTTAATCACTTTCCAGAAAAAGTTTTCTTAAGCATTTCTTCACTCCTGGCAATGATACCCATTTCGAACCTAAAAAACTTTCACGGCCCTATTTTTGTACAAAACATGTTTTTGTAAACCCCAGATAGGAATATATATATAGGAAAGCGAAGCATAGACTAATGGTAAATAAAAAGGAAATCCAATTTAATTATTTATGTATTAAGTTTAAATGCTATGTTTTAAGACAAGATAGTATTTTCAAACAACTCGGTACCGTAACTATATTTATAAACCAAAAAGAACAGGGCACTGTTAAAGTTTTCAAGATCCGTATATTGTTCTCCACAACTGCACTTAGGCCCGGTTCGTGTCGTTGAAGCTATAAAAATGACAATAGTAACCTCCATGCCCTCTGTGTGTCTCCACAGGGGGTATGGGGAGTTGTTATTTTTATAGCTTCAACGACACAAATCGGCTAATGTACACCGGGCCTTAGAGTACCGATTCACAGCGTAAGAAAATTCAGAAAAGTATCATCCTCATCACTTTACACTTCAATATAGGCTCCACTGAAATCCTAGAATTTCGCATGGAATCCTCTCTACAATTCCAGTGACCAGCCAGTGGTACAAAACCTCACAATTTCATTCTCCTAGCAAACTTATAATCCCGAATCAATTATACCACCCATTTGACACCGTGCTCATCATTTCCCTCCTCCTCAGCCGCAAGAAAACAAACAAGAAAAGAAAAGATTGAATCAGACGCTGACGGCTGAGCATCAAACTCCTCCACTCACTGACACACCACTGCGTAATTGAAGGTTTTTAAGCCGTCCGCGGGCTACCGTATTTGGAACCCCGGGGTTTTCCCAGTCAAAAGAGGGTCAAGAGATCACAGCCTTACTCAAATACCCGAGATGGGCGAGCACGGCGAACAGCGGGGGGTCGCGAGGGGAAACAATCGCCAGTCATACCATCCCCTTTTTTACGACGGTTACGGACAATGGGGAACGTTGAGTAATCTTCTTAGTATGGGAATCTTGCGGTGATATCAGACGATTAGGAGTTCCCGCTAGTTTTGGACTACACGATTTCGTCTGGTTGTCTTGATTTCGTTAAGGGATGATGAAGTGGTGTGGGGAAAGAAACAAGTGTTCTTTGAAGGAACACTTGCTTCGGACAATTTTGTTTCTTGATAATTCCCGTCTAAAACTGAAGAAAGTTTTAGTGTTACGCTCGGTGATCTTTTTCTGTTTATGGAAATTACAATAATGAAAGATTCATTGCGTTGAAATAGTTGTTGTTACTTCAAAATTATTGCCAGCAGTTATTCATTGTTATATTTAATCCGATGTCCACTTCTGCCATTCGCTTAAGAATACTGCATTTACTATGATAGTCACTGGGACTCAAGATGACTGCATGGGGTAGACCTAGTGCAATCATCCTGAATATTAACCCAGTGTCTTTAAAGCAAATTGATAGATTTGAGCTTAATTTAATTTTAAATACTAGTAAGCAATGTTCTATGTAATAAAATTCTATGACTAAAACCAAAGTTCTTTAATTTGACACTCTTATCTTTCTACGTACTATAAAATTGGTTTGTCGCTGACTATAGTAGGAATAAGTGCGCGTTATTCAGTGCTTTATAAATCATGTAACGTGATAAAAGTTAATAGTTCTTTTGGAAGTTTATATTCATAGGTTTGAGTAACTCTTATTTTTTCAGTCCACTTCTCCATATTTGTTTCAAAAAAATTTCTGAATTGACTAAATTATGTTGCTGTGGCCCTGTTCGTCTAATTTATCCATGTCTTTATACAGCCCATAATCTCTTAGGATACATAACTGTCGATCTATCGCCATTTTCAGGATCAACCTCGTCAGCTGTAAAATTTGACTTGTAGTACGAAATCATAATCATAAATGTAGGATCAAATAATTATGTGGTCCAGAAACTAATCAATTTAGGATTGAATTCAATTTGATAAAACTGACTGATTTTGGGCGTTACTGTCCACCCCTGCCTTCAAGTTAGAAAACATTTTTTCCTTTAAATTAATGATGCGCTTTAAAAACTCGAGGGTACGACTGAAGATTTATTTTGTGACTGGTAGCTAGCAAACCTAGCAATCCTTCTCGCATGTCAGAATGTGTAACTGGCAGTGGGAATGCAGTATTTCAATATTTTCTCATGAAAAAGAGAAAAGAATATCGCCTTTTTCATGAATATAACAACAGTTTCCCTGTAACACATCACTTCAGTGGCGTAGAGATGGTATATGGGACCCGGGGCATAACATCATTTTTTTAACCTTAGTCGTCATCAGTGGCTAAGCAAATATAAACGGCGCGCGCGACATGGTATTTATTATCTTTTCGCCCCTTCGTCATAATTTGGTTTTAAAAAAGTGACATAAAAGCACTAACGTTTTTCCTCCGTTGCGCCTCCTATTGCATAACAGCGGATTCGGAAACCCTCCGCGCTTTTGCGCATGTGCCGGGCGGAGTTATTTTCATCAAAATAGGGGGGAAATGAAGCATGGAAGGGTGATGTTTACATTTTACTGACCGTGATCTAACAAGGAACTCCGGAAATGCGCTCATATGACTCATTGCCTGACACCCCTTTCCGATGTAAAATCGTCCAAAAGTGGTAATCTCGGAATCCGTTGCTGAACAGTAAGACTGCTGCCCGGACCATCTATAACCCTTTTACTAACCCCGTCGCTATGCAACAGCATCATTTATTGTTAAGTATCCATAATTAAGACGCAAGAAGATTTTATACGTATGGTTAAAGAAATTTATAACTGAAATACTCATCATCATCGAAGTTCTACTTGACGGCAATAACTTTGGAAAAGAAGATGATGTGTGAGTTCTGGAGCAGTTTTTTAGACATTAATTGCTTTGGTATAAGATTTAATGCATGAAAGGAATATGAAGAAGCTCATTACGAATATTTTACAAAATTATTAATGAACTGTAAAGCATGCGGCTGATGATTTCTATCTATCCCTTAGGTAGTCAAGAAAGGAAAGAAACTGATATATATGTGTTATTCTGTAAAAATGTTATTTTCTTAAAAATTCCAAATAATTTCACAAGAAATTTTGGTATCACTTCAAATCTCTATAAATGACTGAAAAAAGAATTATTGTTCAGAAAATGATCGAATGATTTAACATTAAGCTTCGTTTGATTTTTTTTCTCCCAAAAAATCGAATTTGGTTTATTGTGAGAAATCAAAAGCAATTTTATGTAATTATAGTTCGGCACATTTAACGATGAAATACATAAAAGCGGCTTTTAAAAATAAATGAATTCGTGTCTGCTTCTATATGATTGCTTGTTCACTCGGTGGAACTTAGGCAGTATATCTTTGCCACAAAGACTCAAATTGTGCAATCAATCCACTTATCACAATAGCAACACATGGCTGGTCCCTTACTCATTCGATTATTATGTTCAGTAGGTCACGATTTTCGAATCGGAAGCATTAAGAGATTCATAAAGAGAGAGGGATCGTCGTGTAGGGAGGTGCACGCCGCACGATTAACAGGTGGATGTTGTCAAAAAAATCACCAATGGCTCCGATATGTTAGAAAAGGAGAGATAAATCAAACTTTAACTGTTGTTTTCATTGACATAGCTTGCAATTTAAACACCTCTCTCTCTTTGATGTTTTTCATTCATTTGTAATAATTGAAACTCGGGGTAGGAAAATTGTATCGGCGCCTTCGTTTATGAAGACTTTAGCCTGACACTAATAACTCAATTTGAAAGCAATTTCGATAGCTTTATCGAACAAAGGTTATTGTTTCAATTTGGCGATCGATAAATGTGTTTTTATAACAAAGCGATTGGTGAAAGTTAATTGAACTTCAGAATGATTCTTGGAAATGAACTTCCTTTGCCGTCTTTTTCCTAGCACGATTTGAAGTACAGAGTATATATAGAAGTTTAATTTGAATTACTATTAACTATGGGAAACATCAGTCATGAAATTCAAGGTGAGAGATTAAAAAATTCAGATGGTTTTCCTGTACTCTTTTTCAAATGGATTAGTAAAGAAGTTTTTCACTGTTAGAAGGTACACATTGAGCTTTGAAATTTTTATGCATTCTTCAGAGTTACTTTTCCATTTCAAACAATTCTAAAACAATAAATTAGTTTAAAAAGAGACAAACTCTCTTTAATTAAGGAGAACGCATAGTTAAAACTTGTTTTTTCCTTTAACTGGTAAAATGCTCTTTAAGTCTATAATAGTCAAAATATTTTATGAAGTAATACAAGTTATATATATTATAATGAAATTTACATTATGATGGTTTTATTACTTATATTAAACATAAAAAATCATTATATAAGAAAAAGTTCACTATTCGTGCAGCCATTGGCAAACATGCGAAACTTAAAAATCCCCATAGCTAGGTTTCCGATACATACTCTTTATCTCCTTCATAAAAGAATAGCTTGATTTTAAAACTTCAGACATCTTTGGGACTTCAGACATTTAGCGGAGAGCAGCAAAATTAAAGTTAAGAGGGGTCTTCTGTGGAGAAATCCCCTTCTAACATCATATAGAAACTTTGATATTTTACTACAACGTATCTATCAATGTCAGAAGTTTCGTTTTTATACCAAATGATGTATCTATCTTCCTCAAATTAAAAACGAAAATAATAATTTCCGCCATGACTGCAGAAGTACCCTTTTAAAAGCAAGCTGTTCAAAAATGTCTTTAGCTGTTCTGTTACGCTGATAGCTAAACACCACAGTAGCCGTTCTCAACTTCTCCATGGACCTCGCTCAATCCGCACCCACTCTCGGCTTCGGTTGCACCCAGTCCGTGATGAACTACTTCCCTTTACCGGAGGGCATGACAGACGATAACTCGAAACAATGAATTAAAGCACCTGACCCCCGCAATTACCTTAAAACCCACGTCAAGTGAAAATGAAGTACGAACAACTCTTTGCGAAATAATACCGTTCGAGGAAAACAGACGCACGGGAAGTCCTTATTTATGCGCTTCCTTGCCAAGGCTAGCCTGTTACTTGGATAATAGCCGGGGCGCATTTCTTTTTCACTTGAAAGATATAGCCTCTAATGGTCGGTCTAGCTGAGAGTGGGGTCAGCCCCTGATGGTAGGTTAGGGCCGGAAGTCACTTTCTAGTCCACTGGCCGTGACAGAGGAGCTAGCTCGTATTTTTATCCGCTTGCTTTTTCAGTTAGCTCCGGCGTTGATTATTTCTGGTGCAGCGTCAACTGCTTTTCGGTTGAACATTTGCTAATCGGTGTGATTAGTGGAGTGGGGGTTGGTTTTTCTTTCTCTCTCTCTCTGTCCCTTCCTTAGAGCTTGCGAAAGTTGAGACCGTAAAGAAAAGAACCCGATAAAAAAAAGCGTTAAGCGGTTTCCGTTGAACGAGAAAAGGTGCAATTTCTGTTGAAGGACATGTTTGCATAAATTAATCTTCGCAATCTTCTTTTATATAGTAAATTGAATAAAGTAGCTGATGTATTTGCTTTTGTTATTAAAAAAATGCACAAGTCCAGCCTGCTTCAGCTCTTGTAGAGTTTTTGTGGTAAATTATTTATCTGCTGCTTTCTAGCTGGGTTATAGAAATTTGATGAAAAGACCATTTTGACATAACAGTGAGTTTTGAAGTTTTCGAGCCACATATTAACAGCCTTAAAGTCTGAAAATACTTTATTGCTAATAGAAAAAGTACAACTCATATTTCGTCCTTACTTCCGAATTCAACAATAACCCAATTTCTGATTAAGTATTTGATGTATGCCTGTCGCTTTTAGATATATCGCTTGGAGGCCTTTTGTTGTTTTGCAAGAATTTTGTATACCCACAAAAGTTCATTTATCCTGTCCTGCCAAAGCATTCGGGAAACGATTTTTGTATATGTTGTTCTTGATTGAAATCATTTGAAAATTTGCCAAGTTGAATATGCAATAAACAGTTATCCTTATGTTTAGTTGGATTCCTCGCAAAAAACGATGGTTATCCGAAACTGAACTGCGTGTTCTTTGTGAAAGCGAGGTTTTTCTTTAGACCTTACAGAGCTTCATTTGTTCAGACAATTTGGTGGAATTGGTATAATAATGGAAAAAATATAGGGAGCTTGTGTAGTATTAAATCTTCATCTGATTACAATCAAAATAACTGGTGTAGAAACTAATTGCCTGCTCGGAAAACAAAGCAGAATTTCAATGAGAAGGTATGTATGGAATATACATCAAAGGATAATTACTTTGCATTTTAAGAAATCACATGGATCCTTATTAATAATAAATTATTGTTCCTAAGTACAAAGAGCTAGATATTATTTCCACTGATGTATGTATTGTAAAAATCATCAAATAATTCACCCATTGTTTGCTCTTAAAATGAATTACTGCCTCTTGATTCATTGCTCGTTTAACTTGCCATGCCTACCAAGAATGCGTCGTTAAGTATCACAATGTCAAATGTTGAATATCATTTTTTCTGGAGATTGTCCTACGTCTTGAGATTTAAAGCGATTAACAATCTCCCAATTACGCAATTCAGAACTGAACTAATTACAATTTTTGTGGCCTCTCAAAATACCCCTGAACAATTTCGTAACGCCAACGACAATCGCTTTCGTCGCTGATAACAGTGATCCCTCTGTCCTTGAATGGCGCAATTTAGCAGGAAGGACAAAACTCGAGCAATTGAATCAAGTCTTCAAGCTGCTGCAACAGGTAGGCAGACGGCAGCAGCACTTAACCTTTCTCAGATCAGAGGTGTGCATCTTGCACGCGTCCCGAGCCGCAAGCTTAACCTTCTGATCTCCCCCCTGCCAGAAGGCTTGAGATTGAAACAATGTACTCCTCGAGATAAGAGCATGCACTTAAATCTGTGGGGGACGGCTGGAAATCGCTGTTACCGTCGAGAGGAAGTGCTCAGTACACAATGCTCATGCGTGCGTTCAGCACACCGCTCGCGATTGTCCGGCGAGATGTTATCGGCGGCAGATACGTATCACGATAGAAACGGGCAGCAAAACTGACTAATGATCAGCCATTCCTCGCACCATGAAATCGCGTGATCAGTTCATTGATTAAGTTGCGTTTGCGTGAGTGGAGGAGTTGCACTTGTTGCCTGTCTTCGTGGGGGAATTCGGCAATTGTTTGGTTTGGGGAAACGCGGTGGAGATAAAAGGAGGACCCGTTCTTCTGAAATGGCATGGAATATTCTCTGGAGTTTCTAACTTTCCAATCAATGACGAATGCCTTTCTGCCGAATTGGAGTGTTTGAACGTTTATTCCTTTTCAAGCAGTACACAGAAGTTTCATGATTACTGTTAGATCTTGATGAATAATCGGCTTACGGCATTATAATAGAAATATCAACTATATACATATAGAGCTATCAGGGTATAAGCTGCTAAACATAATGAGCAGAATTGATATGGCTGAACAACATGATCAAAACTTCATTTCAGATTCTTCCATTCCATTAAAGGGCTGTTAAATGATGTGTAAAATCCTTACAAATGCTATAAAAACAAATCTCATTGCTTTAAGAAGTCCTCTAAAACATAAAAACCTTCAAACTCTGATACCATACGCATTATATTAGCATAGACCTTCGAATTGCTGTACCAGAAGCTTTATATTCGTCATGATGCATTAGTCATGATACAATAATCCTTTCATATACAACTTAGAAATTAATTTAGATGTCAAACATCAACCCTTCCTCTCTCACTTGCTGGAACAAGGTGACTCTCCAACAATCCAAATAAAAATAGGAACGTAATTTGGGTAATGTAGCTTCAGCAGAAGCATGTTTAATGTCCTGTGTGTAAAGATGTAGCCGGTATAGTTGTATCTGTGAAACAAGGAACATAATTAACATCAGTTGTAACTAAAAAAAAATTATGAAATTCCAAATCAACCAAGACAGATTAAATCACTGATAAAAATTCCATATCTGTAAAAGTGTTCCATTCCTCCCCCCCCCCAAAAAAATTGAATCTAAATAAGTGTGACAATCTTCCAAGAGTAATATTAAAATCTGAATTTTACTTTCTGAAAGATATATTATTCTTTTGCCATTTCTTTTTTTCACTGAGTAAAAAAAAAATACAATGCATCATCGGTTTATTATCATAATTAATTATTGATGCAGATTATCATTAACAATCCTTTGACCTAAGGTTTCGTGGAAAAAACTAGAGAGATAAAAAAATACCAAGGATTGTTAACAATTTTGCTGGTGTAATATTCAGTAAAGAAAGATGACGCTAAATTTGCTTCGCCAGTTCAAGGCAATCCAACTGAATCATTTCATTACGAAACAAAATTGTACATTATTTATATTTCTCCATGATTAGCAATTGAAAATTGACTTAAAAATTGTTGAAATTAATATCTCCTGTTTCTTCTTCAAATTTCAGAATATCCAGTGATTCTATGACGATGCCCAAAAGCTGTGTTACATGAGTAACAGAGCTTTTGGGCTACCTTGAAACCTTGAGCTACTCTAAGAAACATGCAATTATTTCAAACCTGATCCTTTTCAACATGTGTAAAACGATTTGGACAGAAAACGTAAACAATTTCTCTTATCCTAACAGGAAATAAACTCACCACATGGGATGTGTGGACCGTGGAATTTCCAAAAATAAGGCAAACTTCGACCATCCCAACAGTATGTTGTTGAATCGAAGTAGAATAAATTGGGCTGAAATGAAGATCATTTCCTTACTTTTAAAGAGTCTATCATTAATACCCCACACCCACCTGCTGCCTTGAAGCAGGTGGTGGGCTACGAAGGCCCACTTTTTTTGCTTCTGTGAATCCTCCCCCAATTGAAAGCTAATCTTTATCGCTTGACTTGCTTTCATTCTTACAGCGTGGTTAATGCTGCGATCAACGGGAGTATGCTGCTTCAAAGTTTCAGCAGCTGTCTTAAGGATTCTTTTTATACACAGCTTTCATCAGATGATATGAGCACGCTGGTACAGCAATGGTTCAATCCGTTATGCTTCATATATCTTCTGGAATTGCATTAGTTTCAGGCGTGCCTCCCATGAAAAGCCAGAAACCTGTAATTATTAGAAGACAAAGAGATTTCAATGAAACTAATGGTATGCACGAATTAACTTCTGCTTCTGTAAACTGTATATGTCCACAATAGAAAGAATGATTTGCAATGCTTTTGAATCCAGTGGAACTCATTGCTTATAAAGCATTTATTAATTTTTCAGCTGGTATAGAAGATGAGCCTATATTTCAAAATATGAAGAAAAAAATCAACCTTATAAAATATACAAAAAAAAATGACTTTTAAACGGATGTTTTTAAAGACTGTATATATGGAAGCAGTTATGTAATTAGAACCCAACTATCGTTTTTAAACTGAGTGCTTGCATACTTTTCTATATAGAAGTGAACTAATTTCAAAATTTGAACAACAGACTATTTACAATGCAATAATTAAATTTGAAGCAAAACGCAATTTGAATGATTTTCTTTAGTGCCACACCAAAGTAGTTGTACTTCAAAATGCGCTCATTGGAGTTGGTTCCTTATTGCATAGTTACTCCCAAATACGCATGAATTTACAAAGCAATGAAGTATAAAATCAAATTATTATTTTAATTACATTTTTCTCAAAGAAAAAAGTGAGTTTATTTCGACAAATCCTTGACCCGCTGGGTATAATTACTCCAGGATCAAAAATAATCCTCAATTAAAATTTGACGAAGAATAATATTTCTTTATGTTCTGCTTTTGTAGGACATAATATAAACATTTTTTTCGACTATTAAAAAAAATTGCTAAACAACTTTTTAAAACTTTAATCGATTATCTTAATGATAAGAAGATACTTTTAAATAAAATGTCCAATGGAAAAAATGGAAAGGTATTTCTTTGTTTGAAACATTCATTCTGCTAATTTTATCTTTAAATCCTCCCAAAAAATTACCAGAAATATTAAATATTTTCTGTATTTTTCCCTTTTAACTTCAATTATATTAGTTAAGTACACATTTCAGACGTTGAATAGTAAAAATCGCTATGATAAACCTGAACTTAATCTTTGCAAACTAATGACAGAGTAAGTCCTGTGTCCTTATGTCCGGAAGGCCTTTTATGTATCAGATTCCAGAAACTAAAATACGAAAACAGTTTCTATTGAAAATGGCAACAATTACAGACCAGTCATCAGATGCTGCAAAGAAATCATCAAAATTACCAAATAAAATAAAATAAGTAAAAAGTAAATCTGTGCTCTGAGAAAAGATAACCTTATAAAACTTCCACCCGAGTCATCGAAGGACAATTCCAGGTTGGGTAAATAGGGGATGAGGCGGGAATCTTAGACAAGGAACAAAAAAAATCAAAAGACGTCGAGATGATCTTGTGCAGAAGTTAGAATTGGAAACGCAGAAGAGCGGAACGGAGTCTCGTGTGCTTTAAGCCATGATTAAGGGTCGAGAGATATCTCATATCCGGTGGAACCCTCTCCGACTAAATCGACAGACGAATGGAGGTTGCAGACCCCTCTTTAAGAGCAAGCTCGTGCAGGGCATGCCTAATCGAACACTTGTTGTGAAACGGGCCGATTTTCTCGATCGTTTGCTACCTGCTGCTGCCGCGCGTGGCTTCAGTAGATGCTTGTGATAAAAGGGGTCGGGGTCCTCGTGTCCACTTCCTTCACATACCTGTTGCATGGAAGGGATTTAACTGGGGATGGCCCTAGGCGTTAAGAGAAGTAAATTGTCCTCGCATCTGAGTGGAATCAGATAGCGTAGGTTCTCCGGAATTTTCTGGATAACAGTAATTGAGAAATTGTAGTTTTGTATTAAAGATTTTGAAAATCGAGATTAAAATGGATTTATCCTCAGATCGCTTGTAATTAATTTGTAAAATTTATC
Organism: Araneus ventricosus; assembly: GCA_013235015.1. Lineage (NCBI taxonomy): Eukaryota > Metazoa > Arthropoda > Arachnida > Araneae > Araneidae > Araneus > Araneus ventricosus. The sequence goes on from BGPR01000535.1 coordinate 356,323, forward strand.
TGCTTCTCCCATTAATATTTCGATGTTAAGAAATGTGAAGTTATCTTTACCTCTGGCAGCAGGAAGCAGAGTATTTTGATCAAGATGCAGCCGGTATTCCGGATTTTTTAATTTTTTTTTATTTTGAAAATTCCAGATGAGTGAAATGTGGATTATTTTTTCCAAATATAGTTTTAGAACAAATATATCGTGCAGAGATTACTTAAGGGAGTGATATTACGTCAGAATGTTGAACACCTTTGAATATTGATATCCTAGGTACTGCTTAAAAAGTGAAATTGAACAAAATTACTTTCATTGAACAAAATTACATGTGAAGTTTTGGGGTTAGAAAATGTCTTACAATGTTTAAAGGTTTTAAGGATAATTTGTTGAATATCTGGACAGTTTAGCAAAATTCTAAAATAATACATGAACAATTTTCTTTCTAATAACTCTTCCTCCTCCCTAACACATGTTAATATGCATATTTCAAATGAAGGTTTAAACGTGAAGAGCCAGTGCCTTCATCAAATTGTCTTGATAATCACATGACAAAGCTTTAAAATAATTCCATGTTTTTATTTCCTTCAAAGATTTTCTAAATAAACATCTTTCTTGGATCTTTCGCATATTAAAGACCACACAATATTTTAACACCATTTCTAAATTTGTTTGGTTTTATCGTTGATTTTAGCTACAACAATATTCGGATATTTAAAGTTTCATTAGTTTATTTTTTTGCCTGTCAAGCCAACACAATATGTCGAAAGCTCAATTCCAAAAGACAACAACTAGAAATTTTAATTTTAGAGCATGTGAAAAATTATTGCTACGCTTTAAAGTCTAGTTGATGTCCCTCTCATTTGAAACTCATAAATTGCATAAGCTAGTTGGGAGTTTTAACTGTTTTGAATAAAGCAAGAAAATTTTAATTCTGAAGTTATCTAAAAAAGTCAATTTTTGAACTGGGTTCCCTGTATAAGATTACGATTTTTTAGCATTTAAGTTTCAAATGGTTTCATATGTTTCTTGTTTTGTTCAGAAATTTGCAGCCATTCACAAAAATTTATGAAAGTATTATACTGTAGAGAAATGCAACATCTAAAAGCCATACTGAATTTTAAAAAAATATACTATCTCATATTTTACTGCAATAGAATTGAGTTCCCATATTAGGATTTAATTAATTATCATTTGTCATGCATGTTTTGATAGGAGTCAGAAATGACCCACAAAGACAGGGTTTCTACTCATCAGCTATGAAAAGCAGCCCTCTGATAGGACCACCTGAGCGCATAATGTCATACATTATCGATTTCCACATCAATTAAATTTCATGTGGAGGAGGTTAATGAATAGACATCAGATCAAGCCAACCTCCAGCCAGCGTTTACAGATTCGAAGAATCATTAATCCTTTTATAGTCATGGACTTAAACGTCAGCTCCAGCGAATTGATTTAAAGTGGATTTGAAATTGGAAAACATTTACTTGTATCATTTCTGCTAATATACCAAGAAGTGTTGTTCCCGTTTCGTCAAGGTTCTTTACATATTATTATTTTTATAATAAACTGAAGGATGAAGTTCGCGGGATTTTTTTCCCGGTAGGTTATTTGTTCATCGCAAAATTATATTTTCGCATGCTAAGTAATCTAACAAATCAAATCTTAAAAACATCTTATAATAATTTGTGTACAGAATTTGTATAGTGTAGAAAGCATTGTAATTGAAACGATTTAACAATATCCCTTCCTTTGAAAAAATATTTCTAAATACGTTCATACAAAAATATATGTACACATAAAACCACAATTTCGATTTTTTTCCCTTTCTTTAAGAGTGCTCTTTTATTAATTGAAAAATAATTACTAATTAGTGCTGGTATAATTGATGAGCCTGAACATTGTACGAATTTTCCGGTTATCCTCAGATACAGATATGGTTATATTTTTCGATATCAGCAAAACGCAAACATGGTAAATAGTTCTGTATCTCAAAATTTTTCTTGTCAAATGCGAACATTATAAGGAAAGCGTTGTTGTAAAGTTAATTCGCAAAGAGACTGTATTGTCTGTTGGTGACGACGTGGTGCAGGTGGCAGCAGGTTTAAGGTTAATTCTAGCACTGCGTACATTTTATTTTTCAAATGTTCAAAAAATTCGTGAAATATTAAATGCTCTATCTTTTACTTTTTTGCCTGGGCATTGATCGGTATTTTGACATAGGATTGATTTCACTCAGATTTACAAAAGTTTATCAATATTTTCCAAGTACTCGCTTATAAATTTTTTTACAGTTCATGAAATATTTCTCAATTTCCTCCTGTTCACAAAACTTCCTTATAAATCGGAAAATCACATGAAGGAAACAAAAAGACAAAGAGAGGACATCCATGTGAAAAACAAAATCCAATACTTTAGAAAGGGCAATCCATCAATCGATTTGAACAGCAAGCATAGACAAACACGGCTTTTAGCAAACTTCGTCCAAATTCCCCTTTTAAAAAAATCAGAAAAAATAAATGGATGAACAGTTTCAGGAAAATAAACAAACAAGAGAGGGAGAAAAAGAAGAAGCGACATTGTTTTTCTTCGAAATTTTCCAGGCTGTTGGCCGAGCTTGTGTATCATTAAAGCTCGCTCGCCCTCAACCTGTGACAAGCCGGACCACAGGCGCAGTTGACGAGTTTAGACACAATCATGATTATTAGGGAGTCGTCAAGAAATCCAAATAGCCGTAAATGTGATGGGGTAGCCTGCGGAGCCCTTTTTCTGCCTTACAGGGTAGATGACTCGTTGATAGGGGTTGTGAACATCAAAACTGAAACGAGCACCGTCACTCGAATCAGCTTCAAAGCTGTAGTTATACTGTGGACGGTTTTCTTTTTCTTTTCCATGTTTCATTTTGAAAATTTGCACCTTACAATGCATATTTTTTAACCCATTCTCAATCGGAATTTTCAAATAATTATTGTAGAATAATTTTCTTGCGCATTCAGATTCTTGTTATAGTATGAAATATAAGAATTGCAGTAGACAATTAGATAAATCAGAAAATTTTCAATTAGCGGTCGTTGATTCAGATTTTGTTTGATCTCTTAAATTTCCTATTAACTAATGTTTAAAATCTCGTCTATAATTCACTAATTATTTATGAAAATTCAGTAAAAAAATTAAAACTGCAGAAATTGTTTCATTTCGACCTTTTGTGTCTTCAGGATCTTAAATGAATAATTTTTTTAAACCCTGAATTTGATTGAAGTTTTCTGCTGTACATGCAGTCGTTGCCGTAATGAGATCAGGCGAGGACATGAGGTCGGCGTTCTTGTACAATGTACAGTAAAACCCCATTAACCGAAATTCCTCTGAAAATGAAAATACATTAACCCTTCTTTGGATGATGGGTGGAAATTTCCATCATAACATTGAATCCCAAAATTATATAAAGAACAATTCCTTTAGAGTTGATCGTGTCTGGATACCTTTTAATGTCCATTTGACTAAAAAAAAACATAGCTGTCAAAAATAAGCAATGTGTCACTATCAGTAAAACGAGGCTTGAAGTATCATTCCGCTGATTTGTTGTAGTTGCAATAAACGTCAGATTTCGTTTTAATTTTTGTTTTATTATATTTGAGTTTCTATTGCTAAAAGTGAAAATGAGATTAAGAACAGATGGTCTGAACATTGACCACAGTGGGTGGATCACTCAGGTGCAAATATCCTAAATGTAAGGTATTCTACAATTTCTTGTAGTAAATGTGGAAGTCAATTTGTGTCTAAATAAAAATAATATTGTTTTTTGTTATCATAAAGAATAAAAAATATCAATGATATTCTCTTTATTTCTATTTAGTACTAAACTAATGATCTACTTTGCATGATGTGGAAATTTCCATCATATTGTTTTTTTACTAAATTTATACTATAAATATATACTAAGATTTTTTTAACCATTTTCCTTTACTTTTTGAACATAGATTATCATCACATTGATTTATTTCTACAAGAAAAAATCATGCAAAGAAGGGTTGAATACGTACCTGTATACTGCTCAGGAATAGTTACGAGGGCGAGAGCACGCTGGGCTCTTTAGGGAGAGAGGGACCTAAAAATAAATCTTAACTTTAATAAAGAACATAAATGTAGTAATGTACATTTCGTACTCACAACTTTCAGAATTGCATTCTGTAATTAAATACAAAATAGAAGAATCGTTAGTTCTAACGCACCCCCCATCTCTTTAGTCCTGGTTAGTGGGTTACTCTATTCAGTGAAAAAGAAAGAGCAACACACACAAAGCATTTTTCACTTTTCTTTCTCATATACAGTATCACAAGAGAAAGTATTGTAATCGTCAAAAAATTCAGACTCTAAAGTTTTTTGACGAATCTCACGTTCACCTCCCTGAGTCCGAAAAACAATTTTGGAGATTATGTTCCATGAACACGATAACTCGAACTATTAGAGCTACGGGGATGAAATTTGGTATGTGGTCTTTAGAAACATAATTTGTAGGTTTCTGTCAAATTTTGGACAAATCCGTCAACAGGAGATCTGTCTGTCTGTATGTCCAGTCATGTGAACACCATAACTCAAAACTTGAAACTAGATGGGAAAAAAATTTGGTACACAGTTTTATCGTCATAGAATGTAGGCCCGTATTATTTTGGGCCAAATCAATCAAAAGGCGTTCAAATTGCATATTCAATTTCTTTTAATCCGATTCTCATGCAAAGTACTGGTATCTGTACTGACAGCAATCTGTTATTTTGTAAATTTTATTTGAATAAATATATTCTCAAATATAGATTGTGACAAAGTTTTTATTTGTGTAAATAAAGAATTCAAACCGACTCTCATTATTTCATCAAATCTTTTATTTTGAGCTTTTGCAATTGTTACGATTGTGGTAGTATAAATTGTTTTCTTGAATTCAATTCCAAAGCAGAATTTTCGCTTTAGTATTCATTTCATTCTATTTTATCTCACCTGCTTCAAAGTATTTTTTTTTGAAACGTAGCAACAGATATTTGATTTCAGGTTTGTTGGTTTGTTTCACTTTTCTCGTATACAGAGTATACAAAGAGAAAGTATTGTAATCTCAAAAAAAATTCGAACTCGAGATTTTGACGAATCCCATAAATATACGAGAGAAGTTTAGGGGAGACCACTCCCGCTGGTTAGAAAATGTTTTTATTCATCTTAGATCTGAACTGTATTGTTTATTTTGAAGTTTCAATGTACTATTTTTGTATTCAAACTGTTGTATGATGTTGTTTATAAAATAACTCACTTATGTATTAAAACGATTTCTTCTAAAATTACTAAAATTCAAATTAATTATTCTTACTTTTTATTAAAATTATTTGCAGTTTATTTGTGAATTACGTAATATTTATTTAAACTTAAGATTAAAATAATTTTTTTACAACTATCTTTAGTTTGGAAATTGAATCTTTTCGCATTTTGCACTAATTTGTAAGACCCAGTTTTCCTTTGTTTTAATTTTTGCATATCAAATTGTATATTCTGGTATCCTCAGCCGCAATGACCCAAATTCAATTGTAAATTTTACTAGTTTTCTATGCATGAAATTACTTTTTTTTAAATGAAAGTTAAGCAGATTATACAGAGCTTCAACATTTGATATTTGTTAAGAACGATAAGATCAAAGCTCATATCCATTCAATCAGACATGAAGTAATAATTCACGTAAATAGCAACTACATTATAGAATGAGGAATATAATAATAATAATTTCAGAAATAATTTTAAAATTCTGTTTATATTTTCAAAAAGAGAATTATGCGATTCGTGTATGTATGTATGTCGGCATTTATGCGTTGACACATTGAAATGAGATTTTATTTAATTTCATTTTACATTATAAATGGTTTGAACATCTGTTTAAACACAATGCAGCCTCAGATTTTCCACATATCTGCAATTGTATGTGATTGTTGCGTGCTTTCTATAGCACGAGGATAGCTTAAATTATGTAAATTACAATAAAACTGGGTTACTTTCACATATTTTCATGACTTCCGACAAATTTCGAGATTATTACATGTATTTCTCTAAGAAAGGCTTTTAATCTTTTCCTTATTGAGGAGTTATTAGAGAAACGTTTTGCATCAAAATTTTTCATACAGTGATTTAATAATTAATTATTATTTTTCGAATTTTTTTGGTGCAAAGTTACCTCATAGATGGGGATACTTTGCACTGGTTAATTTTTCAGTATACTACAAAAACAAATTCCTGGATGAAATTCTAGATATATTTATTGAAGCAGGGTAGAAATATACAAAAATAAATTTCATAAAAGCCTGATTATATTTAAAATTTTACGTCATTGCATTTGGTCAAATTAGTTGTGTTTTAGACATCCTTTTATCCAATTATTGCTCGGATTTTTTATTAATATATATATCTATTACCGCATCTTCTTAGTAAGATAAACGTTTATTATCATTTTTTAAGATCTATTCTGATGACAGAAAAACCGAAGTCACTGAATTGGACTACACGTTACAACGGTCTTAACCTTCTCATTGGAAAACCAGGGATTCCCATGTTTAGTTATATGAATTAGTTTTCTTTTGTAACAAACTGTTCATTTTGGGTACCAAAAAAAAGTTTCTGCCTCTTTAAAATACCTAAACTTGTTAAATCAAGCATCGAAAGGTCTCTGGATAGAACTCATATACTTAAGTCCCTAACTTCCTTTTATACACCCTGGCATATATCTTGTAGCATTGTTCTCTTATTATTTAATACAAAAATAAATTGAAAAATCAACTGGGGTTGCTGTTTATCACAAATTTCCATGAAGACAAATAATCCCTCCTTTCTCCATAAGTTACTCCAGATCAGAAAAAATTAATTGCAAGCAACTAACAAGATATAATTGGCATTAAAAGCAACAAAATGAAAAGGGATTATTATCTTTCACATTTAAATGCACTTGTCTTCGAAATGTCAAACTTTCCTCACCAGAGACAGATTTTCAGCATAAATTTTTGACTGAAAAATTAACTCATTGTCTTTCCTTCATGGAACCTCGGAATGATTGTTATATACGTTTAAGGAATGAAATACACTAGTCAGTGTTCCCAAGAAGCTAGAAAAAAAAATCTCAATACCGTATCCTAATCAGTTGATCTCTATTTCACGTTTCACACAAATTTTACACTGGTGCAAATTACCTCCATAGTAGAAATAATCCCAGGTACGTATTATTCAGAGTATTGTTGATTCAAATCTGAATCACAAACAAACTACCATGTGAAAATATCAAAATTTAATGCAAAATAAATAATATATACTTTCACAGAAACAGGAACTTATAAACAATACGTAAAAGAAATATTTGATTTTTTTTCCATTTAGAAAATTTGGCTTAATATGCAAAACAAAAACCAAAAAAGCAGAATGATGTAAATCTTTATCACTGCTAAATTTAAAGGTTTTAACATCTGCAGGAATGCGGATATGGTGACAGTTTGAATTTAACGTAAATATTATTACCAGAAAAGATTAAAATCTGAATTAACTTGAGGACATTTTTTGTAAACATAACGGAGTTATACATAGTAATGAAGTTGCGCTCGATGCGAAATATTTTTACACATACACATCTAATTTTGAATTGCTTTGTTAATTAAAAGATTTTTACCTAGTAAATTAAAATTAATTTAAAAATAACTTCTAAAGAGAATTGCTTGGAAGAGAATTTTCAATCTGAGATGGAAAGTTAATTATATTACTGTTGACTTAGGATGTTTTAGGAATTAAATTTAAAAGTTTAAATTTTTAAAGTATGGAGGATAATTTAGGATCATGAGCATTGATCAATTTACCATCTACTGCTACTTTGGCTTTTCCTTTCCGGAGGAAGTAGGCAGAATTTGGTGGTATGGTAATTATAAGATTTTCAATTTATTATCTGAAATTTTACAGCATCTGAAATGATTGGATAGAATTCCAGAAAGCATATCTCCGTAGTTTGTTAAAGGCAGTCGAAGTGGGTATAATATTGAAAGATTACAAGGTTCGGACTTGCCTCTTATGTGAATATGTCACGGCTTCATATCCTAAAATTTTCCCAAAACTTTTTTTCCCAAAGCATACAACTGAAAGATTTTAATATATAGTAAATATTGATATCATGTCCAAACTTCCATCCAGTGAATTGCCAGAGAATAACATGAACTGCATATCCCAGTCTATTTCTCCTGTTATTCTCATGCTCATATTTTCTTGTACATTTGTACAAAAATTACCTGTTTGCCCATTTTTTTTTCAAAAAATACAACTGGAAGTATTTAATACATAGTTAATGTTGTCTATCATGTTCAGTACTCCAGCCACCCATTTACCAAAGAATAACCTGAACATCATACCACAGTCTATTTCTTCCACTCTTCTCGTAGAGCATATGCACAAACATTGTGAGTCTTTTCGACATCTTTCTTTTTTTTCAAAATATACAACTAGAAGCTTTTAATGAATAGTAAATATTGCCTATCATGTCCAACTTTCCATCCTTCGATTTAACAATGAATAACCTAGGCATCATATCTCAGTCTATTTTTCCTTCTTTTCTAGTAGAGAATATGCACAAATATTACGAGTCTTTTCGACATCTTTCTTTCTTTCAAAATATACAACTAGAAGCTTTTCATGAATAGTAAATTTTGCCTATCATGTCCAACTTTCCATCCTTCCATTTAAAAATGAATAACCTAGGCATCATATCTCAGTCTATTTCTCCCGCTCTTCTCGTAGAGCATATGCACAAATATTGCGAATCTTTTCGACATCTTTCTTTCTTTTTTTTTCAAAATATACAACTAGAAGCTTTTAATGAATAGTAAATATTGCCTATATGTCCAACTTTCCATCCTTCGATTTGACAATGAATAACCTAGACATCATATCTCAGTCTATTTCTCCTTCTTTTCTAGTAGAGAATATGCACAAATATTACGAGTCTTTTCGACTTGTTTCATTTTTTTGAGAAGATACAGCTGGAAGCTTTTAATACATAGTAAATATCGCCTATCATGTCCAATCCTCCATCCAGTGAGTCACATGGCGTCTGTCCTCCACACTTCCTGCCGGACACGCATACCGTGAACGATTATATGGTGAGTGGATGGTGTCCAACAAAGAGCGATCTCGGAAAAAAGCTCAAGTGAAAAAAAGAAATAGAGGTTAGGCTTCAAATAATTGCACAGAAGAGGATCGTTCTCCTAAAAAACAAGCCTAGTGAGCACCTGCCTTTGATATCCGGTCGCCGGGACAATCGTATAGGCGGAATTACCAACCTGGAACCAGAGCTTGAATATAATGGGTAGCGTCCACCGCACACCCCCGCGTCACTTTCGCCTGCTCGTTTTTTATCAATTTTCTTTGTCTTTTCGGGGTGGTTGTTTCACAGTCGCTTGCTTCCTCGGCGATCGGGGAGATAGGAAACGCTGGAATTCAGGCGAAAAGGAGAGAAAAGGGTTAGGGCCATTTAATGTTAAAGGCTGCAAATGCCTGGTTCCAGATCGCTAATGGTGCTAATTTTGTTGCTGCGGGGATTTCCGTCACAGCGCGGACAGATCTCTCGGTTTTTTTTCAAACGGTCGTGGTGGAGAAAGAGATGTTTTCTTGTTAGAATTGTGCACTTCGTAATTTCACTTCTTTGTTACTCGTTATAATCGTTTCCGAAAATCTTATACTGTTTTTCGTTGAACTGTTTGTTTAGTGTAACATTTCAGTGAATTTAGAAACGATTTTTTCTCCCTTAAAAAAATTGTTTGTTGATTGTTTGTTATTTTCTGTCAAACATTACATTTTTTTATTATGTACATCTTTCGTAATGATGTTTTGTGTGTTTAATGAAGGAATGGAAGTCTATATTTTATTCACCGTGTACTGATGGAAAGTCTTCATATGTATATTTGATATTGATATTGCTTCTTTCTTAAGACAGAGGCTCGTAGAAATTCGTCTAAAACTTTATTTCAGATACCCGCGAAAAAACTGTTTCGGGAATAACTACAGTTTTAAGTCAAAGTGATTTCAAAACTGTAACTCCTTTTTTTTTATATAAAATTGATAAAATTATATCTGCTATTACGTAAAAAATACATCAATGAAATGGGGCATATAAATTAGGCTTGGCACCAATTATAATTGTTCACAACTTTGAGCGAATATTTTCCCCCAAAATTCATAAATTGCACCTTACGTCATAAAGATGTATATTCATAGTCATTAAAAAACTAAAAATCCACAAAAATAAATTAAAAGCCAGATTTTTCAAAATAAGTTAAAAGCCCCAGTGCGTGTATTTCAAAGCAGGGAAAAGAAACTAAAGAAGAGTGAAATTAAAACAAGAATATTTTAAGACGTTGACTGCTATGAGATGACTCGTGATTGGCAGATTTCTGTGAAATAGGCTCGGAATTCATCCTATTAACAATATAAAGCAAGAAGATATTCAAACTTTTGTTTACAGAAACTGCAGAATAGTTTTTAATATCATAAAATTATCATTCGAGAGTCAAAAATGAAAATATACTTTCAGTTACTCCCACCAAAATCTTAAACTAAATCTTATAACGACATCTCCAACATACATATCCTGAATATTTTTTCTCTTTGGTTGTTATCTATTTTTGATGGCATGGTGCATTTTGACAATAACAACTCTTTCTTCCCTTCCAACAGGTGTGTGCACCAACAGCACGGCCCCCAGTGTGAGTTCGATCAACAGAATCCTCCGGAACCGGGCAGCTGAGCGCGCGGCCGCGGAGTTCGCCCGGGCGGCCGGGTACGGGATGTACCACCCGTACGCGGCTGCTGCGGCTTTCCCCTGGAGCGCCGCCGCCGCAGCAGCAGCGACCACGCCCCACATGTGGCCCACCTTCCATGCCGGATCGGCCGGACCTCTTCCCACCGGATCCCCTGTCGACCCCACAGCGATGGCCGGACTCAATCCCCTCAGAGACCACAGGCAATCCGGTAAGGATCATTTCTGCACTAGATGTCATGTTTATGCAGACCGGACTCAGATAAAATCGAGTATTAATATGCCATAGGAGTGTCATAGTATAGGTTTTCTGCAAAGATGCGTTTCTCGCATTGTTCTCCAAAGGGATGTGAAAGTATTGATCCAAAAGCATGAGAAATAAACCGATAAGTGAAGTGCATACAAAAACACTTAGTATTCTGGAAAGAAAGTGATTTTTTGTGGGGGGAGGGAGATGTCAACAGTTTCTTTTGTTATTAACCCTCTGACTGCATAATTTTTTTGAATTACTATTTAAATGCAACGTTGAAATGCCGTTGAACCAACGTGATTGCCATTTACATGCAGGCCTTGATTAGTGTAATATGATTCAACGTTTTCAAAGTACTAAATAAACCCATTAGCTTGCGAAAAATCGCAGGATGCAGCAAAAAACAGACGAACCTCCAATCCGTGGAAATCGCTCGATATGCAGTCAGAGAGTTAATATAAAAAAGTTTGAATTATAACTACATAGCCTGAAAACATATGAGAACAAGAATAACCGTTTAAATGAATTTTGCGACAACTTCATAATAATCATTCATTCTGCTCCATTACTCTCGCGTTGCGTTCTCTTAATCCTCCGTTAGGCGCAATAATTCTCGTTCTCAAATGGTCGCAATGCATCTCGCGGATATAACAGTTATTTTATGGTATGTTCATCCGATTTTAATAATTTTTCCTTTCAATATTTAGTCGTAATTAAAAGTGTAAATGAGTGTTCTATGAGAAAAATTCAAATTGTAATGTATTAAAAACTGCTAACAGATGCAGAATGCATGTATATATATTAAATATTGCGACTAACGGCGACTTAATTTTAAAATTTCTATTGTGATTGATATCCATTTTAATAAGCTGAATATATTAGTTTATGTACTTCGAAGCGAAAGACCCCTGGAATTTGAATTCTTTTGCCTATTTCAATGATAAGAGTTTAGGGAAAAGTATACAGAATACTGTAGCGAAGTTGTATTTTAATAACAATAAAAATAGTTTTGCGAGGGTTTTTTCTCATTAAAGGAGATTTAAATTTGAAAACGGAAACTATATTGCGTCCAGTCGATTCTTAACTCCTTGGCCTACGAATTTATTTAACCTCCTAATTAGATTACACATCCTATTTCGGATATTTATTGTTATTTCAGTATTACATGTAAGAAAGTAAAGGACTCCTGAAATACTTATGGTCTTCAAGTTATTTTTACCTTTTAAATTAATTGCTGCTTTGGCTTAATGACCGGTTTAAATATCAAAAATTAAGTAATTATGTATGCATAAAGCAGACACTTCACTGTACGCGAAGTGGTTTATATTGTCTTCTCACTAACCTTTTCACATAATAAAAGCAGAATTAAGTGATTAAAACCAAATTCATTAATGCGCTTATCAAAAATGAAGAAGCGCTTACAAAATATTACTAAAAAAACTACTCAAAAATGAAGAAACACCAACAAAAATTACTGAGAAAAACTGTTTGAAAATGGTAACTTTTTTATAAAATAGATTTATTAAACAATACTTGAATAATCAACTCACTCAGAAAAGACACAGCAAAACGAATGCATATTTTTTCCTGGCTCTCAAGCATTCATAAGCTTCATTATTTAGTTAGCTAATTTATATTATTATCTTAAAGTATTTCAATAAACGAACCGTTATTCAAATCTGCGTGAATGTCAAAGTTTCATTTAACTCGTGTTTAAAAATTAGATAATTTCCGATTAACTACTTCACTGTCTCTCCTGTACGTCATGCATATGTCGAGTCCGAAATTTATAAGGTTAACTTATTTATACATTGACGTTATAATTCGATACTAAAACTGCGTTAAATCCATAAAAATATCAAGTGTTCTGTAGACTCTTAATTAAGTTAATACGACAACACATTTTCAAAACAGAAAGTATCATCTAATTAGAAATTAGAGGAAAAAAATAATTAAAGGTTTGATATATTTATCGAAAATTCTCTTCGTGTTACTAAAAAAGATTTATCTTTAAATTTAATTTCAATTTCAAGTAGGAAAACGGAAAGCAATTGAAATGATGCCTGTCGATCTAGAATAATAAGTAGAAAAATGAAAAGTAATTGGAATGAGACTTATCATTCTAAAAGTTCTTGAATATTTCAGAACTTTCTAACTAAGATACGACTTTTACTTTTTATCGTTAGATTAATTCACAACCAAGATGCAGTGTTAACATTTCCGTTCCCCAAACGAATTCATTAGAAAGCTCTTGTCCATTAGGAATATTCATAAATATATTCAGTGCGGAAATATATTTTTCTGCGACCACTCTTCCTTTCTGATCCCCCTCCACTCCTCCTCAGTTTCCCAGCTGTTGCCATTCGGCTTAAACCAAAAAATTAAGCCCCATTTAGTCCAGAAACTGCCAAAAATTCTACAGTTGAGACAACTTTTATGGCAGACCGCAGATAACAAAGTGGCGCCGTCTTTATACCCAAAGCACAGAATCACGAACCTGACGATACACAATGCAGAAGCAAAACAAGAAGAAAAAAAAGTTAATAATCCATAGAAATTAAAATATTCTCATCCAAGTCCGTGAATGAAGTTATTAAAGATAATAGGGAACGTGAAGCAAACACTCTGGAGATTCCAAAAAAGTGCGCCCAGCCAATTTTTCACAAATGATAAACAATTAAGTTCCCATAAAACTAAATTGAACTTGATCCCTCTCATGTAATGGCCTTCATGTTTACGGCTCGCGGTCTCCCTTTGTTTCGAACCTCCCCCCTCGCCCCCCACTTTTTATCGTCTTTCATTTTTGTCTTAATTAAGCCTGCCCGCCTTGGGGTGTATGCATTAGCATTAGAAACGCCCCCCCCCCTCTTCAAGAAAGCACGATTATCGGGCCCTGGTCGATAAATACGTGTGCATTAGTAGCCAGTTCGATGATATTTAACTCAAGATCCGACCCGCGAATGCGATTTTAAAAGGCCGAATTGGGGGTAGGGGATGGATAGATACCTGTTGCGTAAAACCAGAAGAAACTTGGTATTTTTTTTAATTATCTGTGGGGTTTTTTTTCATCCATCCCCACATGCCAGTTTTTGATGTCTCTATCTGAAGCTTAGCCGGTTTCTTTATTGTTACGACTTCTTCATCTTTTCGGTTCCCTTTTTAATTTAGCAATTAAAGCAATTACCTGATTAGGAATGTGGAACTTTTTTTCCCCTTCTGATTCCGTATGGTAATGGCGGCCATAAGGTAGCCTTGATTGCGTTTCGTTCCGTGACGTTTATATCTCGCAGAGGCTGTGAGTAAGTGCAAGAATGCTTTTGTGGAACTGTTGCCGACAATTGGGACTCACAAAGCGATGGTGATCTTCTCCTGAGAAATAAATTTGCACGAAGAGAGTTAATGCAGATAGTTGCGTTGCAGGGGAGAGTTCTTCACAGAGATATCTCCTCTGTGGCATTTTTTATATTTAGTCTCTAGGAATAATTGTTATCACCTCTCTCAAGAAGGGACGTGTTTCAGTTATAATTAAATCCTGTTATTTACATGTCACAGAAAACATTCTTTAACTGTCAGGTATTTAAAGAATTTTATTTTTAATTAATTGTACAGTACTCTAAATACCACGATAAGGCATGTATTTGACTTTATTATCAACGATAGCTACTCTGAAGGGAAAAAGAGTCACGTTCAATGAAAGTAACAGGATATATGCCTTGAAGAACAGTTTACCATTAATTAAAGAGCTTATTACGGTCGTTTTAAAAAATTTACCCCTTTTTTATTGTGTTTTAATTCTCTCCTTCCTTGTATTTGTAAATATGTAGAAAATATTTATATATTATAATAAAATGCAAGTAATAAAATATTCTTGAACCACTAAAATTACTCTAGCATAGAATGGTATATCTTTATTTTTTCTAATATTCATTCATCTGACTTTTTCTTTTTTGCATTCCATCGAACTAATTACCTTTATTTCAATTTTTTCGGAATAAAAAATATCGTTGATTATGCAGATACTGATGAGTTAATTTGTAAGATATTTCAAAATTGCATTGCGTATTTCAGGTAAAAGTCAGACCAAATTTGCGACTTCAGGCTAACGCATATATACAAAATATATTTCTTTTTGAATTTTGGTAATATATTGGATATGTTATGCATATTTCCAATCAAGTTCAAATAATCTGGCAAATTAGTTAATTAAGAGGACAAATAATATTAGCTCTCCTGTATATTTTCTATACAGAAAATTTTCAATAATCATCAATACCTGCAGGGCAGTCTTAACAACTTTGAGCGCTGTAAGCTAGAGTAATTTTATGTCCCTCAGAACCATAACTAGGAATATGAGCGTCTATAGCCCAATGAAACTAGTATTTTGAGTTGTATGCACTCCAACATAAAAAGTATTAGCACTATTTAGTATAATCGCTCTACACTTTACAAATTGTAATTTAATACATGATATTTTCTAATACAGAACTCTATAGCATTATAAAAAGAACTGAATTTGGTGCTATGATATTAGGTATCAGCGAGTAGATGCCTACTTTATCATTGATGATGTGCATGATTCTCTCAAATTGCCTCTGTATGAATAAGTTTGAACAGATATACATGTTTATGTAACATTACAAAATCGAGGGCTCTCTAGTAACACGCCCTAACCTTAATTTTACATTTAACAGATAGTTCAGCAACGAATTTCGAGACTAACCACCTCTGGACGATTTTACACCGGAAAGGGGAGTCAGGCAATGAGTCGTATGAGCGCATTTCCGGAGTTCCTTGTTAGCTAACGCTCAGTAAGATGTAAACATCACCCTTCCATTCTTCACTTTCCTCCTATTTTGATGAAAATAACTCCGTCCAGCGCATGCGCAAAAGTGAGGAGGGTTCCGAATCCGTTGCTATACAATATTTAAAATTATTGTTAAATAAATGTTTTATTTAAAATTAAAATAAAATCAGTATAGTAAATTTTTAGGCGCCCTTGTATCAATAGCGCCCCTAGAATGCATGCCAATTATCCCATTGGATAAGACGGCCCTAAATATATGCTAATATAACTATGTGCTATAACCGATATTTTGAAAATACATTTCAACCAGCAGGATGTTCTCCCTCGGCTTTCTCGTAAAATACATTTCAACCAACAGGATGTTCTCCCTCGGCTCTC
>BGPR01000535.1:372556-390302 GCA_013235015.1 Araneus ventricosus
ACCAACAGGATGTTCTCCCTCGGCTCTCTCGTAAAATACATTTCAACTAGCAGGATGTTCTCCCTCGGCTTTCTCGTGCGCTCACATAATATGACGCATGTTTTGCGCTTCTTGATGTAATGGCGAAAAGAAGCTATGCATTTTGCACGTCTTACTTTCAACCGATTGGTCCAAAACTTGATGTAGGTCAACAGTTTTGGTGATAAGAACACATACCAATTTTCATTTATCCAAGTTTCTGCGTTTCTCAGTTATCGTCGTTCACATATGCGGGGATATACAAAAAGACAGACGACCAGCTCTTCTACGGATCTCGTCCAAACTTTGGCTCTGCAGTTTTTGTGAGGAAAACCGTATTCTAAGATTCATCCACTTAGCTCCTTTAGATTTTGAGTTATCGTGTTCACAAGCACGCGGACGGATGGACAGACTTTTTGTCTACGGATTTCATCCAAAATTTGATAGAAATCTACAATTTGGTGTGAAGACCACATATCAAATCTCATCTGTCTCGCTCGTTGCATTTTTTGAATTACCGTGTTCACTGACAAACAGACACACATAATTCTGATTTTTTAAATTTTTCAGGGAGTTCTGAATTGTAGAAACATTAATGCAAATCTCGATGTAGAATTTTCTACCTATTGCAATACTTTCTCTTTGTCATACATTTTATAAAGTAAAAAGTAATGAAAGAGCTTATTTTATTTAATGGCTGAGGAAAGTGGTTAAAATACTTCGCAGTTAGCTGTTTTTAAAGCAAATGGGGTGAGAATTTCATAAAATTCCTCATTATGCAATTTCCAGTCTCTTTATGGTATTGATCATTCTCTTCTTTTAAAGGAATTTGTTTCATGAACAGAAATCATGGAGAAAAAAAATGTTATATTTATTAACAGATATACTTTATATTCTTTACAAATTATACTATAGCGCTCCGTTGGTTTTGCTAAGGGGACATTGAGTTTCATGCATACTTTACCTTCAAAAGGCATGATACAATTTTTTATTCAAACAATTTTACTGAGATCGATACTTCTTGTTTTGGTTGCTAATCAAAGTAATTGTGTAGACTTTTAAGGAAATTAATCTGCGACATGCAAAGTGCAATACGCATCTAATTGGTTTTTGGAGAGCAAAGGGTAAATATTTTTAACCGAACCGCTTTTGTAAATTCACGATTCGAAACATTTCTTCGTTTTATGTTTCAACCGCAAACAAACTCACTGATCGTATCGAGTAGAACAAACCGAACAAACTCCTCAAAGTATCATTCATTATCACATTCCTTTTCATTACTCACTTAATTGAATTCTGTTCTTTCAAAAGTAATTACTCCCGAAAGAAGGAGTCCGAGCCGTTGAGGTAACAACACTCCATCCAACACATCTGAGGCACCCATGTTATACAATTTCCAGTTTCTTTATGGTATTAACCATCTTGTTTTTATGAAGCAATTTGGGTCATGAACATAAACTATGGAGAATAAAAAAAATAATTGTTACATTTATCAATATTTTTGCAGAGTCGCTTTTGTGAATTCACGATATTAAATATTTCTTCGTTTTATATATCAACCACAAACAAACTCACTGACCGTATCGACTGCGGTTATAAATCTGAATAAACTCCTCAAAGTATCATTCATTATCACGTAAAAACCCATGTTACGCAATTTTCAGTCTCTTTACAGTAGTAGCCATCCTCTTATTGTGACAGAATTTGGTTTAGGTACATAAATTATGGATAGCCTAAAATAAAAATAAATGTTATATTTATTGCTATTTTAAATCGAAGAACTTCTGTAAATTCGCGATATTAAATGCTTCTTCGTTTTATGTTTCAACCACAAACAAATGCACTGACCTTATCGAGTGCTGTTATAAATCTGAATAATATCATTCATTATCACATTCGTATTCATTACCGACTCAATTGAATTCTGTTCTTCCAAAAGTAATTACTCCCGAGAGAGAGAGAGTCCGAGCCGTTGAGATAACAACACTTCATCAAACGCGTCTGAGGCGCAGAAAACCGGGACGGATTTACCCAGTTTAAGTCTGTGCTGGGGGTTTATAAAACGAAAATTGGCCTTATAATTTGGAAGTGAATTACTGCTCCCCTCTCTTCCGAAGGAAAAATTCTGCGATTTATTTTTTTCAACACCACCAGGTCGTGGGAAATTGGAAGCTAAGAATTCTTTGCGCCATCTGTCAACCACTTTGCAGGCGCCACAGACCAACTAATTGCCCGACACGACATAAAGAACCGTAAGAAAAAGGATTCGGGTAGGAGAGAGAGACGCGAAAAGAAAGAAAATAAATAAATAGACGAAAAAAAGGACGAAAGTCGCGCTGCTTGTTGACTTATAGAAAGGAAAAATCAAAGCTTCGGATAGGAGGGATGGAAAAACAGAAGAAAAGGCAGGAGGGGGAAGATAGCATATTAGTTTGACATTTTATGGAAGAACTTTCTAATGGCGGTATTCCTTGAGCAGATCGGTAAACAGTAGACTTAGGAATAACCTTAAAAAAAGCGAGAGTGAAGAACGGGGCATTAAAGAGTTTCGGGGTTGCGTGTGTGTTTATATTGGCTCATTCGTGTCCACATTTAGTTGCTGGTAGCAACCGAGGCAATTGGGAGAGAGAAAAAAGACAGTTGGGCAACTGAAATTGCCCATGAATACTTCATCAGTTTGAATGTGAAACTTGAAGCAGTCTTCTGATGAGAAATTGGGAGCCAGACGAGAATTACGGGGAAATGCATTAAAAATGCATGGTCAGGTAGTTTGAGGAGGGAGACCACGCATGAGATGTAATTATTACATCATTTCATTCCATAATAGGCTGCATCATTACGACTGAAAAAAATCGATTAATTCACATATAAGCATCCCTGGAAAGTTGATTCGGATATGTAATAACACGCGTGGTAAAGTAAGTCACCTCTATCACGCAATCTTGCCACAAAATGCAAGAAAGAGTACCGATTTCGGAGAGGTAATGTTTTACTTACAGGCTAATATAATGCAGTTTTTGCCTCTTTCTGGAAAATATCCCCCCCTTTCCAATCACTTCAAGGATCGGCTGTTATGATATATTTTATTATTTATCATTTATCCCATTATATGTAATATAAGATTTGGAATATTACCACCCCAATGGCAATGGTGTTTGTCATTTGGTGCTAGCTCACTTTCGAATACAATCTTTTAGAGATTGATTCGTTTCAGCTCAATTGCACGTTTCGATAGGCAAGTAAAAAACCAATTCTGAAAAATCCCTTAATATAGAAAAGATGTACAACACTCCTCTTTTGAAAGTGTTTTGAGACTGATAACAGAGAAATTTCTTTACTAGTAAAAGTTGCAATCCATGTATAAATTCCATACTTGACTAACTCTCGATAGCATGTTTTACTATTGTTGGAAAATTATTCTTATCAAAAACATAAATTTATTTACTATGGTGAGCTAAGAGATTCCCTTGATGCAAACAGATAGCATCCGAATTTCATCAGGGCTAATCATGCTCAAAATGAAAATGCGTTAGTTGGTACTTTAACGGGTTAAGAGGAATTTACTTGCTTTCTTGATCTAGTTAGTGTCCATAAAATGACTGTAAAAATTCTCAATTTTCTATATTTAATTATTTATTTTCAAAATTATATTAGTTAATTTTCCATTTTAAATGAAAAAAAAAAAGAAAAAAAAAAGGGGTGGAGCAGAATTATTTTAAGAGACATCGATATAGAAGCCTTTTAGCTCTTAAAATAATTCAACAATTTAATTCGCAATAACGTTTCTGTTTTAGAAATTTTGGCTGCTGTTGTTACAACATATATTAAATTATTCTGTCTTTTGAGATTTTTGGAGCATAAAATGCATGGTATTGCAACTAATAATCTGAAAACATGAAGATCTGAAGTGTTAACCTCGATGACGAAAATTCAGTACACAAGTCTTTTCATGATAATTCTTTCACATGACCGGCAATTTATTAGATCAAGGAGTTACTTAAACAGAACAATAAGAGTGTTTCGGTACAGCACGACCGTCAGTACTACTGCAAATTTGAAATTTGTTTTTGAGTTCCTTTTGACCTGAAATCATTTATTCTATTTAACATGAGTTGTCGCATTATCAATATTAAACGAATACCAACGCAATAAAACGTGTTCCAACATGCTTGTAATGAAACTTAATTTTTGATCTTAACCATGTAACAAAAACAAAACCACACTTATCATAAGGGCCAGATTTTCCATAAGGCCAACCTAGGCCATGGCCTAGGTTTCAGCCGTCAGGGGGAGCACATACAGAAGAAATAAAAACCAAATATTTACATATTTTTCAGTATTATTTTGGAAAAGGCCAGATAAAACGGTGTCTTTGAAATTTACATTCGTTTATTAAATACAGGGTTCCCACTTACATCCGTTACACCCCCCTTAACTTCCTAGCGGTGACAGCTTAGGCCATAAAGTTGGTTGTCTAGGTATAGTAAAAAGGCTATGCGCTACTCGATGAGACAACTTACAACGCCATCTATCGCAAATTTTGAAATTAGCGGGCCTATCTCGAAAACGGTACAAGATACGGTAGAAAAGTCAATTACAAAATTGTAGAGCGTCTTCGATTTAATACGAAAAGACACCTTGAGTACAATAATGCTAAGAACAAAACGTGTAAAGTGCACATTTGTTTGCTCACATTTTCGGAAATTTTGACGTCATATGTCACGAATAAAAGGAGAAATGTTATTTTTCGGGAAAAAATGACCCCATTATACTTTTTCTTGTGGAAATAACTCATACAGCAGGTGTATGGACATTTCCGCCAACATTGCAGGACGTATTACTGTTGCTTGTGTTTGCGCACTAGCTATATGCTAAAACGTGTGCAGAGTGAAATTTAAACAAGGACTCAAATCTGCATTGTAGATGACGGAGAGCACTTTGAAACCGAACATAAAGGTATATTGTGATAACCAATTGTTTTTCTCGTTTTAACTCTTTTAGAGACGTCACAGTTTCGGAAATCGAGAACAAATGTGAACTTTAAACGTTCATTTCTTCGTATTAATGTTTACAAGGTATCTTTTCGTACTAAATCGAAGACGCTCTACAATTTTGTAATTGAACTTTTTCCAGTATCTTGTATTGTTTTCAAGATAGGACCGCTAATTCCAAAATTTGTCGATAGATGGAGTTGTAAGTTGTCTCATCGAGTAGCGCATAGCCTTTTTACAATACCTAGATACCAACTTTATGGCCTAAGCTGCCACCGTTTAGATGTTAAGGGAGGTGTAACGGATATAAGTGGGAACCCTGTACATATATTATACGATGCATTTTTTTTTTGTCTTATGTGGGTCTTATCGTCTCTTGCCATAGAAAAATTGAGATAGATTAATGAAAGGAAGTAACATCTGCCCACTTCAATGCCCCCTTCAAGCCTATCGTCGAAACATTCGTCAAATTAATTAATCGAATTAACTTCTTATAAAATAACACAATAATTAAGGATTGTTTTTTTTCCACTTGCAGCGGACAAAGACTTGGACGAATGCGCCAGCTCCGATTCCGGAGACAGACCAAAATTCCGCAGAAACCGAACCACCTTCAGTCCAGAGCAGCTCGAAGTTCTGGAGGAGGAGTTCGAGAAGACCCACTACCCGTGTGTTAGCACGCGAGAGAGACTAGCAGCCAAAACGAACCTCTCAGAAGCCAGAGTCCAAGTAAGGAGCCCTTCTGATCTTTATTCAATTAGACTTATTAATCCAAATCTATTTAAGAGTAAATACCAGAAAAAGCCTAGCAGTATGTTTAAATGATTGGGAAGTTCCATTTTAAAAAAGAAAAGTAGGGAATTTGAGTAGAGTTGAATCTTATCATAACGGTCGTCGCTTATAAGGACAGTTAAAAAAGATGTAATAACAATAAAGGATGCTTATTTTTATCTCACGAGTTTAACATTTCCAAGCAAGTGATTAAACTGAAGAAACAAGCAGCAATCAAACCCAGCAGAAAATAAATTATTTTTTCAAACCAGCGAAAGTGAGCAATTAACATAATGATTAATCATTAATCTCGTCATTAATCTAATTAATACACGGTAATTAATACACGGCATTAAAGATTAATTCAGTGTATTAAAGATTAATCTGAATTAATGTTTATCATGTATGCGAACACTTGTTGCAATTCAGCTTATGTGCGTTGAAGGCTATTTCTTATTTCATATATAATAAACACTATTTATAGCTAACTACTGTACTTTTATTGATGCTCACCCTGTTGCAATGTACCACTATAAGAATTATTTGTTGCAAAAAGGGCATCTTTCAGCTCCTGTTAGTCCGTTATAATGAGGTTTCATTGTATTGAGTATCGCTCATATCGAGTGAATTAAATTTTTGCATACTTTAGACGCAAACTTTGCTATCGACAGAACACATTTATTGATTTAAATCTATGTCTTGGTTGATAAAAGACCAGTATCCAAATCTGTCGATTTTGAAATTTTCTCATGTGTGAATTCGAAATAAAGGAGGCAGTAAAGGAATGGAGAGTTAATATCCTCTCCTTAGTAGATTGATTTTTCATCCAAGTCTGTTAGTTTTTCGTAATCCGTTATAATAATTTGTAAACGATTTAATACATTTAATCTATTTTCTCTCAAGCGAGGCAAAATGGAAAGTACCTCTTTTCTACTAAGGTAAAATAAATATTTTTCCATGAAATCTACAGAATTTTTTTTGAACTAAAAATCCTTTCAAAAGAAAAGTGACGCCTTCTCAAGATTAATATATGGATATATACTAAGCCAGAATCGCTCTATGAAGTTGTATAGCTCCCTAGAGTAAGGTCTCATTTTACAGAATAAGCCACAAAATAAGTATAAACTGTATTTTCTTAAAAAATTCTTCATATATAATATTAAGTAATGTTGTATAATCTTAATTAATCCTTAAAAGGTAAACTTGATTCTGGATTTAAAGAATAATTAGTCTAAAATGCCCAGCTAGTCTAACGTTATTCGCGTTTCATGTCATTTTATTAATAGAAAGAATGGTTTGCTGTTTTCTAAGTCAGGGACGCTGTGATAAAAGAAGGAAACCAAATTCAACAAATCAATATCGGCATACTATTGCCCAGTCGGGGAAGTGTGTACGAATGGAGTATGAACACTGTGTAATTGTGAAGGCAGATCATCCTTCTCTGCAGTTAATAGAAAATTTTCAGGATTATTAAGCAATTCATTAATTGATAAATTAAAATTAATAATTCAAAAAGATAAACAGAATGCCAAATATCTTGTGAATAATAAAATTGGCAGACTGTTTTTTTAAACATTACTCTTAATGTTTGATGCTTCTCAAATAAAACAACCAAAAGTTAGAACTGGACGTTTTTAAATCTCAGCAAGCATCTTGATCCCATCCATTGGATAGAAACTTCGAAAAAAAAGTTAAATAAAGAATCAAAATGTCGGGTTTTGTATATGAGTTAATACCTTCAATGTGAAAACTCTTTCGAAAATGCCTATATTTTCGGTAGGTAGTGAGCACATTGATATGGCAATGAAAATTATAAAATATAATATCACTTAACAACAGCAGGTCATTCGCTATAATTAAACGAAAAATCACCTCTCTATAACAAATAACGCATAGAAACGGGGACTCCCAAGCAATAAGTTATTCATCTATTATAAAATATACTTACTCTCAGATTTTTATCAGAAAAATAAAAAGATGCTTGGATCGCATTTATCAGCAATTAAATAATTATTCTAAATGGAACTTGAAGTTTAGAATATTTTTTTTCTTCAACTTTTTTTATACCAGTTCCATTGATTGCAAAGTTGATTACAACAAAGTATGGAATTAATATTTAATTCACAGGCACCGAAACCGATTTCTGTGTCCAAAAATCTTCAAGATTAATCAGTAGGAAAGAATTTTATTTTCAAATCTACACCATTTCTTTGACAAATTAAACCATTCGTTATTTTGATCAACGGAGACAAATTTAGAGTTCGTCTTTCACTGAAAATCTAAAGCGGAGTTACTGGAACTTACAGACAATAAATTTAGCCGTTTCTCATTTTCCAAAGTTAACATTTTAAAAGATGTTTTCTAACATGCGAACTTTAAAACAAACACTCTACTACCCTCCTTAGAAACTGACCATTGTCATTAAGAAGACAATTTGGTACGATTATTAAAGCACGGTAATGACCAAAATGCTTCATCCCCCCTACAACCCTTGCATATGAGTAATTACCTTCTTAACGAGCTGCTATTAGTGATGTCATAAATGCCTGTGGGCGTGTCGACATTGGAATCAACCAATGGCAAGAACCAAGAGCGTCACGTGGGTCTCCAGTTTTAACGTTAAGTGGTCGCGCAGAGTTGCCCATAGCAACGTTAGTGTAATCAATGTGGATATTATTTTTATGAGATTTTTTTATCATCGGTTCCGTTTATTATCCTTTTTTTATTTTTTGTAACGAAATAAAAGCGAGTGCATTTGCTCTCATGGGCGTGGGCGATATAAGTGATGTGTCTGTCCGTCTGTCCCACTGTCCTGGCAGGCGGGGCCGGAATCGTCTGCGTAGCTGCTCGCCTGCTTGCGCACAACTCAACTCGACCGCGCTGGTTTATTCAGGAGCGCGCTGCGATATAGGGGTGGTGGTTATTGGATTATTTTTCGCAGGAAAACACAGAAAAAGTGGAAAAAAAACATCCAACAGAATAATAATAAAAAGAAAGAGACAAAAAAGAGAAAAAAAGGGGAATGAACAAAGCATGGAGCAGCGAATGAATAATAATAATAGTGATGATGATGAAAAGCAGTAGCAGGGCGTAGGAAAAAATCCACCTACAATAGGCGTACCTAATGCATATTATATACACAAAGCGCAAGGTCTTTCCCGTGTTATTATGGCACAGAGCGCAAACATATTCTTCACAATATGAGAATCCATTATCGGATAGGCAACGATATAGGGACTTCTTTTTTCCGCAGCTTCCTCTTCTATTATAATTTCATGTTCTTTTTTTGTCACTCTACTGTTTGGAGCGGGCCTTTTAGCTTTATGGAATTTTTACTCGAGTCGGTGTCAAAGCCTGGGCAACTAATATGCTCTTTCTATATTGTTTCACTAATGCAGGTCAAATCTAAAATTGATGGATGCGGGAATCTACATGAAAATTGACATTTCTTTACCTTGGCAAAAAAAAAGTTCAATTCGGTGAAATATTTTTCGGAAAATTCCCTAGAATTAACTTGGAGCTTCCTTTTAATAATAAAATATCTGAATATTTTTAAACAGTTTTATATGGGCTTGGAAAGAAATTCAATAATTTATAACATATGGTTGAAAATCAAACTTAGCTGATAAATTATTTTTATATGAATTTGTATACTATATTTAAAAGCTATGTGTCTGTTATATGAATGTTCATAACAATGATTTCGTACAAACATTTTATAAAATAAGGTTCTGTAATGAAAATTGAGAAATACTTTAAATTGTTCATTTATGAAGATATTCCTATTAAATATTTCAACATTAAGTTTAAGCAGTGATTATTTATTTATTTATATGCTCTTATTTTATTTAAAGAATAATAGTACTGTGTGATATATTTTTAATTAAAGAAACAATGCTTCCTACGCATTCTACAAATGTTGGAAAAATCCTTTTATTATTAGTTATAAATAAGTCTTTGAAATTTATATTCTAAGAAAGTCTCGAGGTGATCTGAACGAGCACAAAAATTAATAGATTACAAAATACACCTTTACTTTTAGGAAGTTTAACCTACCTTCTTGAAATCAAACAAATGATGAAATTTCTTGCTGAAAAATTATTCTGTAGTTTGATTCTAAATAACGTCGAGAAAACAAAAGCAAATCATGTGTAAGAAAAGCAAATTCACTTTGGAAGTCAAATGCCTTCTGGTGGCAATAAACGTCCGTAAGATGATACATTATACAAGAACACGAATCAACGACACTTCATTTGTATTTCAAATAACAAAAATACTTAAACAGATGCTCAAAGTTCTTGCAGGAGGAGTTGACAATTTCATGAGATCGACGCTGGATCGAATGTTTTACTCCCGATGTATCTCTCTGCCACTACACAATGTTTCTAAGTCTCCGTCAACAGAAGCATCATACATGAGTCCTTTTATAGAATGTTAGAAGTTGTTTACCCTCTAACTTCAGAATTTTTTTTATATTGCTACTTAGATTCAGCGCTTTCAAATAGGTCGAAATGCTTTCGAAATGAAGAAAAGAATAGTATAATTCAATTCATCACTTTAAAAGAAAGAGGTAAACACACTAGTCTACGGAAATTGCTGGATTCAGTAGAATATAGACTAACTTCCAAACCGTTTGTAAATCGTGGGATATGCAGCTAGAGGGTTAATCCTGATGAATCCACGACTCGATGAAGCAGGCTTCATATTTTCATAACAGCGTTCTCTAAATAGCATTTATCACCCTAAGTTCCTATCTATTTTCGTTTATTTCCACACATTTGATTTGCTCTTTCATCTCATCGACGTCATTTTGAATCATCCTGTAAAATAAATTAATGCTGCTGATTCTTGGTCGAAGTATATTCACAAAACTTTAATGCTAGCCGACTTAATGACTGACAGTCGTAGGAAGCACTGTTTCTTGTTGTGAGTTTAGTATTAAGAGTAACTGCATCTTCTTCTTGAAGTCAGTGATGTTGGTCGTTTGAAACAGGTATGGTTTTCTAACAGACGAGCAAAATGGCGACGCCACCAGCGCATGAACATGATGAAGCCGGTGAATGGGGTCGTCCCACCTACATCTCCGACCCCAAGCCTCAGCCCAGTGCCTTCTCCAGAACCACCCTCTAGTCAGCCCCAGCCCCCAAGACTGATGGAGCACCTGCCCAAAATGGGGGGCGAGAACTCCGCTTTCACACCGGCTTCGCGACAAACCTCTTCGTCGCCTTCTTCGGAATGAATGACTTTTGCCATGTTACTCTGACCTCAAGACATCATTGTTGGTGCATAGCGAACAACTTCACCAAAAGGCTGTTGTCCTCATGATGTGTATTCGTCTACCATAATGATCATCACTCATTGTCTCATCGCGAATTTATGGACTACAGTTGGATCAGTCCATAGTGTGGCACAGATTCACAGATGGACTGGTGCAAGAACTTAAGAAAGTAGCGATGGGAATATTCGTTTATTCCGCATACATTTGAGAACTGCTACAAGTGTCACAAGTACTGATCTGAGAACCAAGCAAGAAAAGTTCCTTCGGTGGTTATGAAACGTATACTATTCTTGTACACCTCTTTGATTTTTTATTTTTGAAGCGAAAAGGTAATACCACCAGACAATTATATTTATATTTAATTTTTATCAGATCTGGAGACATGAATCTTATTGTGGTAATATAATTGTTCCAAGAAAGTGAAAGACATTCATATTTAAATTTCAAATCGGCCAAATGATTTTATCAGGGCTTCTTAAACATAAGTGCCGACCCTAAATCTGTACTTCGGAGGTAAACTATCTTAAGTCCAATTTTACTAATTTTGATTATTTTATAGTATTTGAAAGCAAAAATTAGGCATTTATTACATAAAAATGTAATGCCTTGAAGTTTACTTTAGCTTAGTTATATTAACGTCCCGTTTTGAAGCAACACGGGAGCTATTTTTGGACGGACCTCGTAATTTTGAGCCGCAGTCAGATTACACTTGAGCTGGTACCCCCCTCTCCAAACTTCCGCACCACACCAGCAGGAGGACGTTTGACTCCCTACGTATGACTTAGCGTGCAACAGGCCCAACACACGACGGATCTCCAGTGGAATCGGGTTTCGAGCTTGGAACCCCCAGCTCCGAGGCCGACACCTCACCAATAGGCCACCGAGGTCTTGTATCTTCAGATGAGCAAAGTGTCGTAGCTGCATGTCAAAAAGAACAAGAGATAACTGATCTAAAAAAATAAATTGTTCTCGGGAACTTCCCTTGACTCTCCTGTAAAATGTTAAAATTGCTATTTAAGTAAGTTTATCTCTGACGTATAGGTACGAGGTCGTAAAAAATTTGACAGCAAATGTTTCTGTCAGATTCTTTAACATTAAGATTTAAAAATATTGCGGAATGATTACCTTGATCTGAAATGTTTCATTAAAATTTCAAAAACATTTATATATTTTACAAAATTTCTTTTCATTTATCATTAATTAATTGTTGGTTTCGTGAGATTTTTTTTTTTTGACAAAGTTTAAGAAGCCTTGTTTTTGTAATGCAAATAAATGAAAAATTCTTTTCAAAACTACGAAAAATTACTTATTTGAATTAACTGAACTTAAACTTGAATTTTATTGAACATGTATAAATCGATAATAGTTCAACTTTTTGAATCAACTACTAGAAACATGTGATCAATTTTTGCGCAATAAAAAGCAAAATATTGTCGAAACGCAGTATTTATTGCTATTCTAAAGACTATTATTTAAGTTATTCATATTTACATCCTATATAAGCTATTTTTCAGTAAACATATTTTGAAAAGAATGCGTTCATTTGTATAGTTTTTCATATTAATATTAAATACCTCAGGACACTTAACGGCACTGGAGTATAATTCAGGACTGTCTTTGAATTCAAACTCTTTATAAATGTGGCACTGCATAGATACATAATTAAAAAATCTGGCGTTCTATAGAATTCTTTTTAAATTTTATTAAAAATTAAAAATTTTGGAATGTATGTGCGTAAAGCGTGTAAATTTAAGTAATAATGTTCTTGTGTTTTTATCCTCTAAAGATTAAATGTTTCTGTAAATATTATTTTACTGACAGTATTGTTACAGCATAAAATAAGCATTTTGATCAAACTTAACTAGACATATTCTTATTTTTTTTTCAATATTTCGTGTACAACGCTACAGAAACTGCATATAAAATGATTTTTTTGCTCAAAGGAATGCACATTTATAAAAATTCTTATGAGCTATGCTTAATTTTAGGAACGCGTTGCACATTTCAAATATGGTTTTGCCAATTCCTTGTTAATTTTTTCTATCGTTTTTATAAACAAAAATTAAATGCTAAACTATATATCTAGTGTTTTTTATGAATGAAAAAGTTTACTTGTTACATTCATTAAACTGAACGCGTCAGAAATATGATCCAAAATTAACTTTCAATTACAACAACCTTCTTCAATAACAAGGCTACCATTACCTGCAAATATGAATAAGCATACACTAGCTTTAATTGCTGTCTGTGTGAAGCTATGTCAAATACAATGAAACATGATGATTATTAAAAATAAACTTCACATTTCAGCATGAGTTAAAATGTAACTTCATTGATAATTGTTAAGATAAACATTATATGATTGCGCATTAACTTTAGTGTTGATGCTCTATGTAAATATTAATATTAAAAATAATAACTTGAAATGTTTATTTTTTCATGTTTTCGATTTTTTTCTCAAATCTACCAAATTTTAAAAGTAATAGGACTTCACAATCAATAACACTTTTTACTCAATACAGGTTTTAGAAATCGATCTCAAAATACGTGAAAATTGTAGCATGTTAAAAACTTAACAAAGAAAGGTGTTCTATTGTTACTAAAATGTTTTATTTTTCAAATATTATATGCTAGCATAAAAAATATTATTTTATATCAAAAGTATTCACATTCATGACATACGTAATATTTATTTATTTATTGTACATTAATGAACAAAAACATTTATTGTATGCATTTATGTAAAAAACGTGTTCTGTCGGCAAAAACTGCTTAGTTATATTTGCTGCCGAAGGAGCAACGGATGCGTCACGTCTTGATTTAGACTGTGGCAATTTTTGCGAATTATTAGCTGATTTCGTTATTAGTTCTGCCTTTTTGGATCACCTTTGTTTTTACGTGTGCATGTATGACTGTAATCATCGCATTTGTGACAAAATATAATTTATCATTTTTTATAAAAACTGGTGTCTGTGTTTTCTTTTACTTTCTTCATTTTGCCTCTTTATCCTTTGTTCTAAACACATCCTTAGCATTTTTACTTCATATAAAGCATAGGTTAGTACACAAAAACATTTAAGAAAAGCATTTAACATCGAGAGAATCCCATGGGACTGTATACTAGTTAATACTTTATCTATATTATTTGGATGAATAGTTGCTGACGAAAAAAAATAATAATTTGTTAGGAAGTACTTAGCTTGTCATTCATAATTTCATTTGAGAAACACTGAACAAATTCTCTCTCTAAACTTTATAATTAGAAAAGGACAAAATTATATCAGCATTCCTCTGAAAATGAAAAAATTGAATTATATTTAATCTATACTTTATGTGCGCTGATTTTCTTATAGCTCGTATCCGAGGATCAGTGAACAACTAAAAGGTACTTTCTTTAACATAGATGCAAACTTTTTGATAGTAAATTTAATCAACATCTTTCGCTATATACAGGAATAGATACCCTCAATCTAAGGACTATCACCCAGAGTAGATACCGGGTAAAGACAATTGTCTATAGGAGAAGACTACTGTAAAATTGGTACAAATACTAATTAAGTAACAATTTCTCAATATGCTTATTATAATTAAGCCACGAATTCTCCAAATAGTTATTATTAAATGAAAAGCAAAAGAATTATATTTCAGTTAAATGAAAGTGAATTAATTATGTTAAGTTCCGAAAAAAGGTATAAAACACTCTCACGGAACATTAACATGAGTTAAAACATATAAAACGAACACAGATTCTACAAGGGAAGTCACCTGGGAGAACTGTTGAGTACAGTTTATAAATAATAGTTTTCCTTATTAAATATACTAGAATTGTAAAATATACTATATACTAAAATTGTTTCCTTATTAACACATTTTATCCCTATTATTCAAGTTCGACAAATCCATAGAAATCTAAAATTGTTTTTTTAAACTTAAAAACTTCAGTTATTAAAGAGTTTAATTTCCATTAAATGATTTATAAAGCAGTTCTCGAATAATAATATTCATATTATAATTATCACAATTATTTTTTTCCAGTAAGGTTTTAAAGTTATTAGATAAAAATAACTGAACGCTTTGAGGGTTGGAATTGATTTTCGTGTCTTGTCTAGGTATGATGGTTTGTAAAATGTCGTTATTGGTAACGGGGAAAGATATTTTAACCATTTTTGTTTTAAATCCGACAGAACCGTTGCATTTATAAGCTGAAAAAAAATTGAAAATAATGGTGTTATTAGAACGTTGGATGCAGCAAATTTAAAAACAAAAATAAAATTTCAATGGTAAAAACTGACTATTTTTTAAAAATTTCTCAAAATTCAGTAAATTACGTTTGAAGCTCAAAACAAACTTCATTAGAACGAAAATTGTTTGTTCTATCCGATGGTGCATTGGTTGTTTTTCAACGATCATTAGAAAAAATACTGCAGCCGTAAACGTGCCAAAAATGACACGAAACATTAAATAAAAAATTTTCTAGATTGAATTTTAAAATTCGGGCTTCGAAGTGCATTGAGTCACCTTTACGACTATCTCTGTGCCAAATTTCATGGCTGTCAGTGCGATAGATTCGTCTGGACATCGCCCCCCCCACACGCATACACACAAACATTGCCTTTTATAAGAATAGAAGATAAAAGCCTTCTTTATTTGAATTAAATTAAACCGTTGTTTAAGGTATAAGATGTTTTGAAGGATAAATATTTCAGAAATATTAAAAATTTTCTTCCTAACTAATTATTTAGACCATATTGTTAGATCTAAAAATTAGCAGTTTTGTACGTTTTAATACAAAATATAAAGTATAACAGATGCTTTTTTGGTGTGTACGTAAGTCTTTTCGTGGTTTACCAGTTACAGCAAACTGGATTCCAATGAAACTGTAATGTACAGTGAGAAACTGAATTAAAAATGTGAAAGAAATTCATGTTAGTTACAAAATATGACCCACAAAAGCAGTATCAGTCAGTTTGATAATGCTATTAATAGTCATTATTCGTAAAAAGATATCTTCAGAGATATTATCGGCTAAATATATTTAAAAATCTGCCAATTTATATTTTGTAAGAGTAAAAAGGGTTTTTTTGTATGTTTTGAAGAGATTTACTACGATGTTAAATTCTGAATACATATCGCACTTAGTTCTGCAAAAACAGTGTCATAACTTCAATAACAGTTGTTCGCAATTGCGTCTCACTGTTCAGTAACGACGATACATAATAATAAAATGTAATTCAGTGTGTAGATTGTTTAAATATTGGTTAAATAATATGTACATTATAAGTGGTTTGTGATCTAAGTGAAAAAGTATGTGATTTAATAATCTTCAGCGACTTAATTAACATTTTAATAGATTTAATATTAATGTTAACAGCATTCCCAACTGCAAGCTTCAAATTTTGTTGTCTTTTTTCTCTTACTCCGTTTCAGTATTCACAAGGTCGAATCTATTGTATATGTTGATTTGTTTTTGAACATTGTAATCCTAAAATGAAATCAACTGTCTACATGTATCATTCTACTCACATTTGTACATCTACAATATCAACTGAATAAAATTACAGTCAATGTTTGCATAAATTACTAAAATGTTTCGTAAAACCCAAAATAAAGATACTTAAAAGACACGGACGATAATGCATTTTAAATGGAGTTAATTCATCTCATAAGTATAGCTGTGCATGGCATCTAAAATCTAACTGCGCGTAAAGTTATACGCTGTGAATTACAAAACTGAATCGGCACAGCGCATTTGATATGTATCATGTGATCATGAATTTAGTAGCTGGGGAAAAAAAGTGCAAGTCATTTTCAAGGCGATTTACAATCACTTCCATCACCTTTCGTAAACATATTAGGTTCAGTTTATATATAGAGACAAATCGCCTGTTTGTCACTTTATTCCACCTAGACACGAAAAATGATATTTTTAATCAACTTCAGATTATTTTAGACAAGAATACTTTCTTTCCTTTATTTTTGAATAATTATTATTTTTTTATTAAGAGCTTTTCCTTCCACTAGCATTCAATACTTATGAAACAAATATAAGATATCAGTTCTGTGAACTTTAGCTTTTTAAAGCTCATACGATGATTGACGCTCGTGATTTCATCTGTTATTGAGCTTTTGATTTCCGTCAACTTTGTTTACATTTAAATCTCATCCTTTACAGTCTGCTTCGTCATGACATTGATTATGATTGACTTAACGGAAAGCAAAGGGAAATTGACTGAATCCGCAGCAGGCATGCAATAGAGATTTCAAATTGATTTATTATTACACATGAACAATGTAAGCATGCAAACTTTTATGATGCAAATGAGTTATTCAAGGGAAAACGAAAATTTACATTCGTATTCAGATGGTAGGATCGAATATCTCAAATGAAAAGGAAGAATATACAGAAAAGAGTTGTTTGTATTGTAAAATAACTTTTAAACGTCAAAGGTATTTGTGATTTTCATTTCAATAAACATCAAAGAAGTGCATACTAAAAATGTTTAATACATTTACAGATTTTTTAAAATAATTCCTGTTGGTTCATTTTGTAGAACGTATTTTACCTCAAAAGTACTGACTAAAAAGGATCTATTATATTTTTTTTAGTTTATGATTCCATTTTTGACAAAAAATATTTAATAAGACCCATAATGAACGTACCCCTCAGACCCATAATGAACGTACCCCT
>BGPR01000535.1:390312-407694 GCA_013235015.1 Araneus ventricosus
CATAATGAACGTACCCCTCAGACCCATAATGAACGTACCCCTCAGACTCATAATGAATAGTAGGTACATGAAAAATAAAACAACAAAAAGAGCGTTAATTAATAATGGGTAAACATTAATTAATGTAATTATTCTGTACATTTGGTATTTTCTTAAAATCGATCTAAAATTTATGACTATTTCAAGTCTACTATTATCGAAAAATTTGACTGAAGTGAGAGTTATTAAATTTTTCACAATGTTTAAAATTGCGGAAAACCAAATTGGTGTTATGGCTAACAGTCAAAGAAGCCGTTCGCTGTTGCCAATATTGCTGAAGAGATATTGGCCATCTTTTCAAGTATTAAACAAGAAAAAAAAATAGCTCCTGATTAATATGAATGCTATTGAAAAATAAGCATGTTCTGCTGTTGAAAACGTTATTTAAAAATATTCGCCAGCCAATTGTTGTTGAATAACAACAAATGATTATCGAATATATAAATGTTTATTACCAAAAGTTATTGAATAATAATCGATTACCATTACATTTACATCCCCTACATAATCAAAGGACGTAGATGTAGTGGTAAATGCATTACATAAACTGTAATCAAGTGTCTTTGAACTCTGTCATTAATGAAATGAAAATACAGAGACGTGGGAAAAAATGATTTCTTTTCTCATACGTTTAATAGAATAAAGTTATGAAAAAGGAGACCAACTCTAAAATACATTTTTGAGAAATGGCTGCTTTTGTAAAACATTATAGAAAAATATGCTGCGGTTATATTTTTCCAAAATTAATTATTGCGTTGGAATTAGCATAGTACGGAACATAGTTGATTCATTTTTCATCTCTAAAAAATCTGATGGTTTCATATCGTCTGGTGCAGTTTTCAGTATTTAACCCGATATACATTAAGATAATGGTTATTTTCTGATTATATTATTGCTTCTAATCGACGTATGAAATGAGTATTTGCATTTTTTAATAAAAAAAAAGGGGGGGGGGGGAAGAAAATGTTTTCTAGCTTTAGAAATATGAAACTATTTTTTAAAAAATTGTTTGAATTCTGCAAAAAATTTCCAGCTATATATATGGTGTGCCAAGAATATGCAACATTTCTTTTTATCATTGTGAGAATTTACCACTAAATTATTTAAAACAGTACAAAACTTTCAAGAAAATTTACATGAAATGTTCCTTAAATGAATTACAATTCCTAACTAAATTCACAAATATGTGCAGCTTATAATAGTCTACATCTGAGTCATTCTTTCAGACATAATTTTTTTACTTGGATTTGGAGATAATTTTTTGCTTAAATTGAAAAAGGGCGCGAAAACACAGCACAGAGTAAATAATGTGTGCAGTTACATTTATCAAATTAATTGACAAATTGTTATTATTTATTATCAATATCAGAAAAAGTCGAATGAGGAAAAAGAATATAGAGCCCTTTCTTGGAGGGCGCCATTTTTATTTCTCTTGGCCGAATCAGATCGGCAATAATTTAGACCATCTTTTGATGCCAATTTTCGTTTCTTTTTTTTATTACGGATTGAAAAGAACTTTGGAATGAATAGGGGATAATATCCTTTGTAGCCGAAAATCCCCAAAAGCCCCTTTTTCAAATTGAAACTCGAGTCGAATGAAATATGAATGTACATACATATCTCTCTGGTAACATGGAAATGAATTAAATTCCAGTGTGTGTCCTCAGTGAAAAAAAATTTCCTATTCCACGTCCATTAAGTTATAATATGGCCGATAATAATATGGCCCGATATAATATGGCCAATCATACATATTGAAGGGATAACACTTAAAAATGAAAAATCAATAAGATAGAACTAATATACCTCTCGAAGAACTGCTAACTGTCTTTAAAAAATTAATTATTTAATATCAGGCCTCCTTTAACTATTGATCATGAGCTCAATCAGTGTCGTGGAAACTATTAACAGTGTGTGTTTTTGGCAGATGATCTAATGTTCTAAATGAGAAAAAGATTATTAAGGATAACATTTTGATTTATTAAGATAACATTTGAAAGATTTAGAAAGAAAGTCTGACATTTTTAATCATTAAAATTTTCCGAATAACTGTGATGAATATACGGTGGGTGACAGAAAAATGTGATCGCTTTAGGATTTGCACATTTTTTTGAGCACACGCACCCATTTCACGGAAAACTGATAATGATTTGCAACTTTCATCAAGGATTTTGTTTCCTGTGAGCAATATTTACATGCATTTTCGTATAAATAGCACGAATATTCGAGAAAATATAAAGATTTTCTAAAAAATACTAAATTCCCCCCCCCCGGTGGTGTGTGATAACACGCAGAGTTTTCAACCAAATTGAACGAAACTTACAAAATACTTGACAATATTTAGAGAAGAATTGCATTAAAAATTTGATGCAAATATTTTGAATATTACATGAGATGTGAGTATTAGTAATAAATAATTTTTTTACTGCGCATGTGCAAAACGTAGCTAAATTTTCTTTCATAAATTCAAAGCCAGATAAATACCATTAAATTCGTAAAGTTATCGGCATTGCAACGAGGTGAATTTCGGTAAGAGAAGCTAAATGATGAGAGTTCTAGCACAAACTGATATTTTTTAACTTGAATCTCCGAAATGCAATTTATATAATGTATTCAATTTATAGGAATACATGGGAATTCAGGACATTCAAGTTTCATCAAAATTCAATATTACTGTTCGAAGAAGTATTATAATTCTGAAAACGATAAAGACTCTCAAACCCAAAGCTGTGATAGTAAGTGAACTGCTAGAATTTTTTAAAAATATGGTAGTGCCATTTTAATTGACTTCCGTAGTTCATGTTGTAGCATTGTGTTTGCATTTCAGTGTTAAGTCACTCATCAGTAGGGATAAAAGGACAGTTCTGGACCACTTTGACCTCTGACCTCTCCCGCCACCAGAGCCCTCTACACCCACTTCTTGATAAGGAATTAATTCTTTTTTTATCTTTGTTTCTGACTTTGAAAATTTTTAGGAGTGTTTTTATGGACTTGAAATTTCTCGAATTGATCTTACACTCTTATTTTATTTAATTTTATTATATATATTATTTTCATTATTCTATTTTTATTTTCATTTTTTTCATTTTAATTAATATTTTTTTTCATTTCCAATTTTTATTTTCGTTTTTCTCTTTCTTTTTTATTTTTTGTTGCCGAAAGAATTTTTAATTTGTTTTCAGGAAAAGTTTTAAATTTTATCCATTCTTTCTCTCTTCTTAAATATAAAAAGTTTGCTTATGCTTCTTTTTTGAAATTTGACAAAATTTTGGGGCGTTTTTCTGTTTTTTGAGACTTAGAATTTTCTCAGCTTCTGAACAACATTCCATGAATTGGAGTTAAGCTTTCAATCTTATTCTATTTTTCGGCATTTATTAATTATTCATTTTCATTAATTAAAATATTTTTCGGTTAGCGAGAAAAATAATTAAGCAGCTTGAAGGAACATTTAAAATCCCATCCATTATTTATCTCTTCTAAAACATGAAAAAGTTTTCTTATACTTCTTTCTACGACTTTGAAAATTTTTTTCAATATTTTTAAGGATTTAGATTTTTTTCTTTGCTTTGAACAAAATTTCATGAATTATAGTTGAACTTTCAATCGTATACTATTTTTCGCCAACTAATTATTCATTTTCATGAATTATAATATTTTTCGGTTCACAAGCGAATTTCTAATTTTAAAATCTCATCAATTATTTTTCTCTTCTAAAATATAAAAAGTTTGTTTATCCTTTATTTTAGGATTTTGAAAAAGATTTCGAGAGTTTTTTGTTTTTCAGACATTTGCGGTTTTCTCGGCTTTTGAATAAAATTTCTAGAATTTCTCTTTCAATCTTATTTTATTTCACCAACTAGTTTTCCATTTTCATTAATTATATATATTTTTGATTATTCGGTTCTCCTGGATTCTAACTTCTAAAAAAACCTTCATCACTAGATGCTAGACTTCATGATTATAACAATCTTGCTATGAAGATCTACATAGACAGTATTAATTTTTTTTTCATGTTTCTTTAAGATAAAATGATAGTGTTAAATCTCACATTCGTGACTAATTTGGACACGTCATAGATGTTCCGTTTCATGCTTATTTCTAGAATATTTGACTACGACAATCGTCTAGAATAGATAATTCTAATCATACATTCTTTTTCTGTTATTATACATAGAAAAATCTCATAATCTTAAATTTCTATCTGTTCTATGATCTGTTTATCCTTATATGTCACTAGATATTTTCTTAGAACTTCGTGTTTCATCATTATTAATCGTCATTGTTATGCTGATAAAAGGCTTGAGTTGTTTGTCTTCCCCTCAGCCAATCACATTTGCAAATTATCAAGTTCTCACACAGGTTCAGCCTCTAATATTAGTGAATCTTTTTATCAACCACTTTGCTTTCCATATAAGTTTACGCCTTTCTTCGAGAATTCAATCTGCCTCGATTTTTGCCATTCTGCTGTGTTTCCTGAAAAGCTTTTCTCCGTCCTTTCGTCAAAATGAAACGTGCGTTACGTGAGCCTTTTACTTCTGCAGGAGCTGCAAAGATACCCTCTGCGCTCAACAACACTGATAGCTTTACTTCTGACTCTATTCTTCCACACAAGTGGTGCTGAAACTGTGGGTCGCGACCCGCAAAGGGTTCGTTGGAAAATTTTTGTTTTTCGCTAAATTCAAAGAAATTTATTTGACAATAAAAATATAAGGCTTTTCTTCAAAAATTGTGGTTGCGACCTGCAGAGGGGTTGCCACCAAGGTTATCAGACCTCCAGCGGGGTCGTAACTAAGGTTATCAGATCTCCAGAGGGTCGCGACTAAGGTTATGAGACCTCCAGAGGGTCGCGACTAAGATTATCAGACCTCCAGAGGGGGTCGCGACGGAGGTTATCAGACTTCCAGAGGGGTCTTGACTAAGGTTATCAAACCTCCAGAGGGGTCTTGACTAAGGTTATAAGGCCACCATAGGGGTCGAGACTAATGTTATCAGACCTCCAGAGGGGTCGTGACTAAGGTTATCAGACCTCCAGAGGGGTCGCGATAAAATTTTACACAAAGTGAGGGGGTCGGAAATGAAAATAGTTTGTGCTCCACTGCTCCACACCACTACCACCTCGGGGAGGAGAAGTAAGCTGTGTTCAGTGATTTCGGGGATGTCTTAAATGTACACATCGAAAGTTCAGAACAGATGAAAACTAACGAATCTTCCCTACAAAGGTGTTCGTTTTTCACCTTTCGTGTGGTAATCGCTTGTTACCGAACTGGACAATGCATCCTTACCATCAGATACAGGAAAAGTGGTAATCGTCAGAGACACTCTCTTTCTATCGACAGCGTGGATTGGAGACAAGCCTTTCATATCCTTTCAGCGATATGTAACAAAAGTCAACTTTTCACGGCAATTTCTCCCGTCTCCCTCCCTTATTAGTGAAAGAGAATGGGACCAGCTGCAGTGTATTCGGAAGAAGATCACCGAATGCTGCAAATCACTGATGTTCGGTGACTTCTTCAAAAAGAGAATACGATTAGAAATGTTAACACGTCCCCCTCGCCCAGATTTGGAAATGAAGCTGGATGATTGTGAATATTGTTACAAAAGTTGTTTCCCTGAGATGCTAATCTTGGCGACAAACTTGGCGATAAATTTGGCAACCTTGGCGAGTATTTTGGTGACAATGTTGGCGACTTTGGCGACAAAAGGAATTTTTTAGAAGGACCTTGAACAGTCAACCTATTTCTACCGGTTTCATGAACTTTCTGGAGATTACGTCACTTCCTACGTAATGAAGTCACTTCCTGTAGAAAAAGTATAAAAAAAAGCTCTCAAGCCAAGAAGAGTGAGTTGGATTTTGATCAGCAAGCAAGCTGGCGAGCTAATAAGAAACCTTTGAGCGCTGAGTTCAGATTATTCTCAACGCAGCAAGGTGCGTAATCTCTGTTGTGATTTTTACAAGTGCTGTTTTAATACTTGTGCTACGTTTCTTTTCTTAGAATATTTGTAAAATAAAGAGATTTATTTTTTTAATCCTGCTTATTGGATTGCATTCACGTACACCCACAAGACAATTTTGTTACAATATGATACTGTCGACATCTCTGAAAGAGATTCTATCTAGTTATATTAAAGATCGCATCGAGGATGTGTTGGTTTACAATGGCTGTTTAGAAAACCAAGCAAGTCAGTTGGGGCATGAATGTGTGACAATGAACTATGAAACAAGACATAGACTTTGCTGAGACCTGGCGGTTTTTCTCAATTGACAATGAACTTCTAGTGAAAGAATTTGTTGATAAAAATATTCAAATACTTGATTATATTAATGAGACCTTTTTAAATAACCTTCATAGCATTTACTTGTAAAAAATCCATGTGATATGTATGTTGTATCAGATACTATGCCTTATCGTGATTTATAAATAAAACTTATTTTTCATAAATATTTTTGTTTCTATTGACTTATTTTTACATGTCTTTATTTTTAAAATGTTTTAACTCTTAGAAGGATTGCAATTCTGTTAAATATATACTGTTTATTTATATTTTACTTTAATTTCACTACTTGAATTTATAGAGGAACAATCATATTAAAAACTTCTTACGTTTGAATAATTTTTTTCTTGCATAATGAAATTTATCGAAATTAAACTTGAAATTTTGATTTTCTATCAGTTTCAGGAATAACAAAACGTGAAATTATTTTAAAGTTGGCTGCCCTAAATGAAAAATTGTTTCAAATTAAAGAAATAGCTTCATTTTAACATTTCAGGGTTTAATTCTTCTCTCAAGCTTAAAAGTGCCGACATTATTTTAACAAACAAATTTCTCGATTGAATCTTTTTCTCACTTATGCCTTAATTCAATTAGCATAAAAATAGGTTCTTTGGAATATATCAATTTATTTTTATTAATAACATTCATTAACTTTATATTATCTCAGCCTTCCCATGTTTCGTAAAATATTGTTCTATGAAAATTGTATCAATATGAATTATCTTTGTTCAAGCTTTTAAGGAAGATTATAGAAAAAAAGAATTGATCGTTTTGATGCCAAATTAACCTTAACAAATTCACTTGAATATAGTCACATCCACACATCTTCACAAAGCTCGAAATTACGTTTTTCTAACAGTTTTGAAAATATCAAAAGACGAAACTACTTTAAAGTTGACTGCTTTAGTTTAAAATTGTTGAAGCTAGAGAAGTAGACTTTATTCTAGCGTTTGAAGATTGAATTATTTTCATTAGCTTAAAAATGTCGGAATTATTTTACCAAACAAATGATTAAAAATTCAGTGCATTCCTTCTCATATTTTTAATTCCTTTACTATAGATCAAGGGGCTCTATATGAAATATATTATTTTCTTTCAATAATAATCAACGACCAAAGGACGTTTTTTGCTAAATGCCTATTTTATCCATAAAGAGTTACAAAGACTGCGGTTTGCTTCAAATATAAGATTAACAATAAAAGGTTACATTATACCTCATGTTCATGCTTACTTGTCTTTGTTTCACTGATTATTTTATCTTAAAATTTAGGTAATATTTGGCTATATACACTGTTCATCATAGTTAATTCAAATCCTACATGAAACATCCCCCTAATATAAAA
Organism: Araneus ventricosus; assembly: GCA_013235015.1. Classification (NCBI taxonomy): domain Eukaryota; kingdom Metazoa; phylum Arthropoda; class Arachnida; order Araneae; family Araneidae; genus Araneus; species Araneus ventricosus. The sequence goes on from BGPR01000535.1 coordinate 397,968, forward strand.
TTTCCATCTACTGACTGATTTTTGTTTACTCTTCCATGTCACCAATTAGTTTATCATTTTAATACCGAATCTCATGATAAAGAAACGAACTGATTAAACACTTCTTTCTTTCGATACTTAAAAACAATTTCGAGTGATTTCTGCTTTTAGGGATTTAGATTTATTTCGACTCTCTTATTATTTCCTTATTTCTTTCAATAGTATTTTATTTCACGATGATTTTTTTCCTTTTAATTAGTTGGCTCTGATTAATTTTTCTTACATGATATAAATTCACTTTGATTTTTGCACACATTTTTTCCATTGACGAAAACGATTACCGAATATTTCTTCATTAAAATATAAAAGCAATTATATTAAAAATTACTAGGAAACGAATGATTTTTTCTTCCATAACGAAATTTGTTGAAATTAAACTTGAAATTTAATTTTCTATCAGTTTCATCAATAACAAAACGGGAAAGTATTTTAAAATTGGCTGCCTTGGATGAAAAATTGTTTCAAGTTAGAGAAATAGACTCTATTTTAGCGCTTCAAGATTGAATTATTTTCTTAAACTTAAAAGAGATAACCTTATTTTAACAAACGAATGCTAAAAGTGAATCTTATTTTAATCCACGCTTTAATTCTGTCAACATGTAAACCTTTAATTCTGTTAGCGCTCTCTTGCATATATAAATTTATTTTTGTTAATAATATTCCATAATTTCCTTTTACATCTCAGTTTTCTTAAATTTTGCAAAATTTCATTCTATGGAAGTTGTTTCAATCTGAAAGATGTTTCTTTCTACAAGCTGTTAAGGAAGATGCCGTAATTCAGTTTCAGTAACCAAAGAATTTGCAATGAATTCATGCTATGTTTCATGACTAAAATGCAAATGTTAGTGATTTGATCTGATGGTAAGGATGCATTGTCCATTTCGGTTACAAGTGACGAAAGGTGAAAAACGAACACCATTTTTTGTAGGGAAGATTCTTCCGTTTTCATCTGTTCTGAACTTTCGGATGTGTGCATTTAATACATCCCCGAAATCACTGAACACAGCATAGTTCTTCTCCCCGAGGTGGTAGTGGTGTAGAGGAATAGAGTGGTAATAGAGTCAGAAGTAAAGCTATCAGAGTTGTTGAGCGCAGAGGGTATCTTTGCAGCTCCTGCAGAAGTAAAAGGCTCACGTAACGCACGTTTCATTTTGACAAAAGGACGGAGAAAAGCTTTTCAAGAAACACAGCAGAATGGCAAAAATAGAGGCAGATTGAATTCTCGAAGAAAGGCGTAAACTTATAAGGAAAGCAAAGTGGTTGATAAAAAGATTCACTAATATTAGAGGCTGAACCTGTGTGAGAACTTGATAATTTGCAAATGTGATTGGCTGAGGGGAAGACAAACAACTCAAGCCTTTTATCAGCATAGCAATGACGATTAATAATGATGAAACACGAAGTTCTAAGAAAATATATAGTGACATATAAGGATAAACAGATCATAGAACAGATAGAAATTTAAGATTATGAGATTTTTCTATGTATAATAATGGAAAAAGAATGCATGATTCGAATAATCTGTGCCAGCCGATAGTCTTAATCAAATATTCTAGAAATAAGCATGAAACTGATCCTCTATGACGTGTCCAAATTAGTCATGAATGTGAGATTTAACACGATCATTTTATCTTAAAGGAAACATGAAAAAAATTTTTAATACTATTTATGTAGGTCTTCATAGCTAGATTGTTATAATCATGAAGTCTAACTTCTAGTGATGAAGATTTTTTCCGAATTTCGAATACAGAAGAACAGAATAATCAAAAATATATATAATTAATGAAAATGGAAAATTAGTTGGTGAAATAAAATAAGATTGAAAGAGCAATTCAAGAAATTTTATTCAAAAGCCAAGAAAACCCTGAATGTCTAAAGAACAAAAATCTCTCGAAATTTTTTTCAAAATCCTAAAATGAAGGATAAACAAACTTTTTATGTTTTAGAAGAGAAAAATAATTGATGAGATTTTAAAATTTTCGCTAAAGTTGATTAAAAAATTCGCTTGTGAACCGAAAAATATTATAATTCATGAAAATGAATAATTAGTTGGCGAAAAATTGAATACCATTGAAAGTTTAACTCCAATTCATGAAATTTTGTTCCGAAGTTGAGAAAATTCTAAGACTCAAAAATAATAAAAAAACGCTCTAAAATTTTGTGAAATTTCAAAAAAGAAACATAAGCCAACTTTTTATATTTAAGAAGAGAGAAAGAATGGATAAAATTTAAAGATTTACTTTCTAACAAATTAAAAATTCATTCGGCAGCAAAAAAAGGAAAATAAAATTGGAAATGAAAAAAATATATAAATAAAAAATGAAAATAAAAATAAAAACAATGAAATAGAATAATGAATATGTATATATGTGTGTGTGTTCATTATTATTAGAGAGAGAGAGAGAGTTAAATATTTTCCAAACAATCAAAATTCATTAACATTTTCAATATAAACAATTATTAAACTAATAATTAAAATAAAAAAATAATGCTACCTTATTAATAATCATACAATGAAATACAAAAAGATAGATTATAAACTAATGTATTAATACTAGTTAGATTATTATTACTATGTAACAAACCCAGAAACTGGAATTCCAACAATCAAATGCTTATCAGCCTTGGGAACTGATATGTCGTATTAATCCGAATTTAAAGGCACCAACCCTCTGCGAAAGCCAATTGTTGGAAAAAACAAATAGTATGGGAGTAAATCTCCAAAATATTTCAAGATAAGAAATGAGAAATATAACTAAATCCTTACCAATTCATAGTCTTAGCTATTGTAATGACATGAGTTTTATACACAATTTAGTTCCGCATTTAAAGTGAAAATATTATTACTAAATTAGGTTTTAGATACTACACCAAACATCATTAAAAATTGAACTATAAATTTAGATTAAACTCATTATAATAATATATATTAATATGGAAATATACTTAAAACTAAATGATGCAATCTTATATATATATATATATATATATATAAAATTAAGGAAAATGACTAAGATGAAATAAATAAGAGTGTAAGATCAATTCGAGAGATTCTTGTTCAAAAGCCGAGAAAATTCTAAGTCCCTAATAACTCTCGTAAAAATTTTCAAAGTCTGAAAGAAAGATAAAAAATAATAATTCCTTATCAAGAAGTGGGTGTGGAGGCATCTGCTGGCGGGAGGGGTCAGAGGTCAAAGTGGTCCAGAACTGTCCTTTTATCCCTACTCTCATCATATTTGTAAAACATGCATATGTACAACAGCAATTCCTCTTATTCTTTTTTAATAAATGTTTAAAAAATACTCTAAGCAGACTGAAATATACGTAAAACTTCTCTGTAGAAGAAAGTCATTCCTTAAAACAGTTCACAGTTGGTCACAGTTTCACTACTGGGAAAATAGCGATTGTAAATAAATAGGTAATGCTGCATTTGTGTATTCAACTCGGAAACCGCATTAATTGTAATTGACATCCAGCAAATGAAGCTTTTCTTATCCTGTTCGAAGCAAAGGCTTTCTGTAAAATGATTGACACGCAACACCCTTTAGTTATTTCGTAAATAAATAAATACCAACATATCTTGCAAAGAATCCGAAACAAGATGAGCAACAAAGTATAGAATAAATATTTTTAGTGTTTGCGGTATAATTACTGCTAAATTAGCAGGTAATTAGTACTACTACAAACAAAAACGATTTCGATATCTTTGTCTTTTTCAGTATTTAAGCTAAATTATCATGGCAGCAAGTAAAACCCGCTCGTGTAATAGATTTATCGAAAGATGTGTCTAGCTCTGCGTTACGTTTTCGTACAAACTGATTTCTCTATGAAGCTTATTGTATGTTTAAATACAAATGATGACCTACTTAAAAATATTAATAAATCTATATGCTCATATTCAGTTCTGTTGTATAGTATGGTTAGAATTAAAGTTTCTCTGTTCCAGAAAAAGAAAACCAGTTGTTCCAAGAACGCCAAATCTTGGTAGCATGCATTTCAGAACATGAAAAAATAAACAAGGCAAAAGTGAAGAAGAAAAATTTAAAAAAAGGAGATAAAATCCACACACGTGTGTGTGAGAGAGAGAGGGAGAGAGAGAGAGATAAAAAAGAGGGTTTTTTTTGGTAATTAATACGCATCACGACTATAAATTAAGTTCATAATTACTCTTCTATCTTATATAGTACATTTTCCCATGATTTTTCGAGTATTCGTCTTCTCATTTATTTTAAAGATCCAGAACTCTTGTGACCAACAGTTTCATGTGTACCGTGCTCTGAGCTGGGATGCTTTTATTCTACATTTTTACTAATAAAATTTAAAATCTTTTTACTTTTTCGTGAACGAAATATATTAAGAAAAATTATAGTAATTATCGAAAAATTCACCCTTCGAACCATTTTTAGCCTTACATCCCTTATTTAGGCAAGGTCAGCGTGTGTGATAAATAAATAAATCTCGAGATTTTGATGAATATCCACATTTTAGAACTCTCTGTGTTCGAAAACATTAGTTTTGGAATTATATCTGTCCGTCTTTCCGTCTGTACGTCAAAACCATAACTGAAAGACGCAATGAGCTAGATGGATTCAATTAGGTATATGGTTTTCCCATCAAAATTGCAGATCTGAATCGAATTTGGGAGTAAATCTGTCAAGTCTGACTATCGATTTGTTAATCCGTGTGTTAGGGGACACTATGTCTCAAAACCATAACGAACAATAGGATTCAAATTTTGTATGTTGTCTTGGCCTCAAGTTTGTGGGTCTGTATCAAATTTTGGGCAGCATACGTCTGAGGGAAGCGGTACTATTCCAGCATGCATACTCGATGTTGGTAACTGAAAAACGAGACTAAGCCCCAAAATGCTTCACATTGTGAAACTACAAGCGAAAGTCGAGAGAGAACACTTCTAATTTTTTTTTTTATTCATGACATAGATTTTTTCTTGTGACTCATAGATGGCTTTTATGTTTCTCGCTTTAATTATTTACAACTCAAGTTGACATTGTTGTAAAAGCTAAGGGATGTATAATTACGCCGAGTTAAATAATACTAAGTAATAAGATCCCAATTTATTTCTCAGTAAATGATACAGAGTGTGTCCGAAAATTAGTGGACACATTACAAAAGTTTGTAAAAATGTAACTAAGAACATTGACATTTTTCCTATGCCACATTTTACTCACACGGCTCCTGAAGTTTTGTTTCACAGCAATGTTGTTATCGGAATCCGATAGATGACGCTAGGTGCATCCTGATGAGGATTGTACGAGAAAAATTTCAATCAGTAGTCATTGTTATTCGATTTCTAGATTCAATTCCCTTGTATTTTTTTTATGTGTGGTTATGTGAAAGATTGCTTGTCTCGGGGTGTCTTGTACCAATTTTCAAGAATTGAAGCAGCGTATCACAACTGCTATTCAATCTACAACTTCTCAGATGCTAGCAAATACACAGCGTGAAATCAAGTATAGCTTGGGCATGCTACAAGCAACCAAAACATCTCATGTCGAGATTTATTAACTTTCGTAATTTTAGGGTAATTTTGTACAGACATTTTGTTTCTATATATTTTAGTTTGTTTCCTACGTAATTTTGGTATGTGCCCAATAAATTTCCGGACAACTTGTATTTGAACAAAATTTAGTTTTAGATACAAATACAGCTGAATCTCGATCATCCTCGCCTCCATCAGCAGAGGCTCTGTTAACCAAATTGATGCTATAAAATCCAAATGTGTGTGTGTTTGTGTATGCTTTTTCATTTTTTAATTAAGTCGACGAAATCTCCAGAAAGAGGGTTTAATGTTGGCATTGGAGCTGATTTTCACGATGCGAAGGCATGTGAAAGGTAGTTATAACCTTCTATAGCTCAAGAAGTTATTTCGAAAAAATAATGAAAACGCAGTTCCATTCTTAACAGTATCATTAGTAATGTGGGTAGATTTTCATGAAAAAATGGCATTGTAAATGAGTCGACAAGTTTTGCGCTTTTGATCAGGGAAAAATATTCTATTGAGAACATTCTTAAAGAATCATTAGAAAACACAAAGGAAACAGCGAAAAATCAGCAACATTCGAGAATCCTCTTGTTGATACTTTTTCAAAAACGCATGTAAGAAGTTTAATAACTCATAAAAGAGCATGTTGAAAGATGCTATTACCTACTTGCGGGCTTATTTTCCTAATTTCAGATAAACGATTTTGTAAAATCTTGTCGAAAGAAAAGAAGCCATGAGTTCTCATTTACTCTCTATTAACCCGTTTTCCGATTATCCGAGGTCTTTACAGACCCATTCAGCTCGGATGATAGCGGTTCTACCGTAATTGATACTCTGTAGAATAACTGTAGAAGCATACGAAAAATCAAGAGAAGTCACTCGCTGGTTTGATGGAGTGTTCCGTACATAAAAACGCGAGCCCACGATACTCTTCCTCCTTAGAATATCTATTAAAAAGTCTCAGGAACTCACGCGTTTGTTAACGTTGACAGGCACCAGTGTTTTTGCACAGAGGGGGTTGCGGCACTTAATAAGGCAAACTGTCATATTGGGAGGGCGGGAGGTCGTTTGTTTGGCGACCGGATGCGTTGACGCGAGCAGGGGCGTAATTCACCGCGTTACGCTCTCGTTAAAGTCCTCCCTTTGCACCTTCTTGCTCGCGTCTTCTGCTGACGACTTCGTTAGAGATGACCTCTTCATCTCCGTGACACATGGCCTCCCCCATTCGCATCGAAGAGCCTATCTTGTTTGCTTAATATATTTGCGACTTGACAAGCACTGCTCCGTGACTCCCCCTCCTGAGCAGTTGGGGGAGGCCCTCGTTGCGTAATGGGTGCTTGGGAAGTAGCACTTCGAGAGGAGGGAGGAAGAAACATCTTGTATGGAAGAAGATTTATATGGGGCAGGCAAAGCTCTGGTATTAACACCATGTGTCTGAGAGCCAGGCAGGTAATTGATAAGCTAAGATCTTAGTTCAGATCAAGGATCAAGATAAATACAGGGTGTTTTCTTGAGATATTTATATACTTTGGATAATTATTGAATAATGACATATATTATAGTTCCATAGCCTCAATTAATACAAAGGTAAAATATTAGTGATCGGAAGTGCTTGGATTGTTGGCCGTTTGCATCCAGGCAGATTGTAGCTGGTCTTGAGCTACAAACTTTGTGTTTCAGGTGCCCCAAAGAAAGAAATCCATGGAGGATGAGATCCGGTGAGTGTGAAGGGAATTCATTGCTCTCTCTACTCCCTAACAGCATGTTCACAAAAGATCCCGTCACGATAGGACTCCAATTAATACAAAAGTCAACTTAATTAATACATTAGTTCCGATTGCAATTAACCTATTAATTAATTTCAGGGTCGAAACTTTGTTGTATGTTATTAATTGTTTAGTTGTATGTTGTTAATAGTTTTTGAAAGTCAGTATGTATATTTTTGGAGGATCACAACTTAAATAAAATGATATAAAACGAGAGAGAGATCTTAGATTCTCAGTTAGCCTTAGAGGATCATTATCACAAGTTTTCATGTAATTATTGGTAATTATGAAAATCTCTAAATTTGCCTCATTTCTCTTAACATCCCATTTCTTTTCACTAAGAAATAAATGTAAAGTAAGTCAAGTGAGAGGATCTTCCCAACAATATTAATCATTATATTTTTCCTCTTTCTTTCTGAGTGTACAGTTTGTGAGCATTGTGAGTTTATTTCTTTCTCTTTTATGAAATATTTTTCACTGTTAACTATACTGTCTCTCTCTCTCTCTTTGGCACTAAAAACTGAATTTACTGAATATCAAATTTCTAATTTTCGTTGAGATTAAAACTAATTTATTTTGAAAAGACTGCAATTAAAATGGATTCAAGTCATTATTAAAGTGGGTTTCTATAACGTGCTAGAAATTTCCGATAGTAATGGTTTGGCTTGCTAATAGATCATCAGTTTTTGTTATAAAGCCAACCCTTTGATTTAATTATTTGTGTGGGGAAAAAAGTTAAATGCAAATATTGTGTAAATACAATTAAATCCCGGTATAACGAACCCGGTATATAAAGATTCCTTGGTTATAACGAAATTTTTAAATGTTCCCAACTGAATTCCTCTGCCACTAATGCATTTTCATTTTGTAACGATCTTCAAAAGCAAGAAATTCGGTTATAGTGAACCAAAATTTCCACATTTCAAACCTCGTTTCAGCTTTTTTAACGAAAAAGCACTACATATTTTCGTACTTTAGAGATATAAATGTAAGTACAATTTATTTTACCGTTTAATTTACTAAAAAAGTTATTTAGATTTATTAAAAATAGTTATTTAGATTTATTATAGCATATTACTAATTTCAATTTAGTGTTATTTATGTGTTCATCACAGAAATGCATTTAAGGATTATAGGAAATCTTGTGTAGCCAATATTTGAAAAATCGGATAAAGTGAACCATCGGTTATAACGAACTTCTGGATCGGTCCGTTGAGGATTCGTTATAACGGGGTTTGACTGTATACAAGAAAATGGGAGGGAGAATACTCCTTATGGTTGTTTTGATTTTGATTTTTTTTTACCACTGACAGAAGACAACAAAATGTAAAACACAGTCGCGATAACAGTTGACAACTGCTTCTTGGCGAAAAAACGATCTGGAAAGAAAACAAAGACTCTTTCACCCTAAATACCCTTAGAATTGCTTCTCGACTTCACAAACAACTCATTCAATTATTCTTGAGCGGTTGCCCCAAGTCTTGAAAGAAGAACATATCCGTAATAGATATGAATTCACTTTCCGTAAAGTAATGGGGGGGGGGGGTGTAGTTATTTATAACCGGAATTCACTCTCAAAGTCAGGGACGCGCAAGCGACGAAAGGGAGCGCAAATTTTATGGGCCCCGTAAATTGGATTTGTTTAGACACGAGGGGGTGGGAATAATTTTTAACGAGTGCTCAAATTGGCGCGAAGGGTGTTTTTAGCGCCGTGTTTTCACAGTGGTTGCTTTGGTAATGGGAGAAGCACAGACACATAGATCTTCCTTAGTTTTGGATAAATAAGCGGAAGTGACGGAAAAAATATTGCACTGGAGGGAAGAGAAAATCTTGGAACATTATTTTCAACGATTTACTCGGTTAAGCAAGGTGAAGTTTTTAAAGAAAATACTTATTCGCAACTATGGTGCTTAGAAATGAGACATCATTTTCGCGTACCGGCACAAAGAATTTGGGAATAATTCCACTGCTGAAACGTATAACGGACCAAACTATTCAGTGCAGTTCTAATCCCATTTTGTCTGATATTTATCCAAGGATTCACGATAAAGGTAAGTGCAGCTTCTGTTGGTCAAGTGGCCTTGGAATACCCAGGAGCACCCGAGATAGAAGTCTGACTTTGCTCTAATATGTGGGATTAGGTTGCCTTCCTAGAGAAGTTTCAGGGGGAAATGGCCAACAACTGTGTTTCGCTTGAAGGGAAAGCAAGAAAACCAGGCAACCAGCCGACTCCAGAGATCAATTCATTGTTAAAGCACACATAGGTCCATCAAGCTTGAAGCATGTGTTTCAAGCCAAGTCCTTTCAAGCATATCTTGGATTTATCATACACAGTCAGTGGGTACGACTCGGGGTGAGACCACGACCATGACCATGACCCACGTCCACCGACTCACCCATTGGGTTTAGAGTCGACAAA
>BGPR01000535.1:428585-463494 GCA_013235015.1 Araneus ventricosus
CTACTCACGCGTACTGTCGTATAAGTACCTAATCAATTGCGCAACTGGGGATGCAACCAGGTCTGCCTCAGTGACCAATTCGTTTCTAAAAAGCACGTCGGTATACCAGTTTTGGAATAAAGTTGGTTACGAGCTCAGCCAGCGAATATAACTGCTTTTCTCCGATTTATTCTCCTCAACCCTGCTACTCCTTAAACCAGTCAATTGAATGTCAACAACTGAATTGAACAAAATTGAACAAAGCTATTGAATGTCAACAATTTAATCATCAACGCATCCGCTGTTTCCACTCATCCTGTATCACTCTTAAAGACATCCTTCACAAAGATACTTACCCACAACTTTTTACTTTTTTAAAAATGATTGGTTTTTACTCTTTGAATTGATATTTTTACCATGTTTTAAGGTCATTTTTTTGTAGACATTACAAATTGACACGTCATAACGAATGACAGACTCCTTTAAATTGAACGCCTATACTAAGATTTTATCCAAAACCATATATTTTGCGCAGCATAAACAAAAATGGTTTTTGCGCCATTAGTAAACTCCATCAAACCAAACCAATCCTTAAACCAGTAGGCCACTGGTGGCATTTCTCTATTAGTCCACGTTATAAGAAAAATGTTAAGCCAAAAATCCATTTAAGAAAATTACTTTTAGCAGAAAAGGAGAGGCTAGAGGTAAAATTTATTAAAGTCTTAGTATAAATGTAATCTTTAAAAGCACAGAAATATAAATTCTATATCATTTAGTACAGAGTTATTAAGCTACAGGCGTGTTAGCTATTGCTTTATCGATTTTAAAAATAAGAATAATGAAAATTTGTATATTTATCAAGGTTTTAAAGTTGCGTAAGATTTCAGCTCCCTAAAAGCCCTGCCACATCTGAATAATTGTGCTATGATCTATAATAGAGTATTTTTAAATTTTCCCACTCGTGACCGCTTTTTTCGAAAGATAAACCCGCAACCCAATTTATGCGCGAAAACTTTTTCATATGTCTTAAATAACCGCAAATGGAATCCCCCCCCCCGGGCTGCCTAGGCATACGAGGCCTCTGAATGACAGCCGCTACAATAGCTCGAGTACTGAGGCCGGAGTCCTAACAGCTTATCACTAGGCCATGTCCCGACTCCTCCCGAAGGAGGTACGTACTATCACTGGTGGGAGTTACTCGACCCCCATTATTTCTATACCCCCAGTGGAAGTGAGTGCCCGCTTACTTATCAGGAGGCCACTCATCCGTGTACTCGCGGTGCCCCCGCGGGAAATTATGTCTGAAATAAACAAGTCAATGACGTATTAACTCATCATGAACAACAAAAATACTGAACTGAGAACGGCTCTTTAGAAAAGTTGTTATAAAATTTCGCAAATCAAATTGAATTTTGAATTTGCAAAATTTTTTCCAAGTACCTCAAAATTATAAAATAATGTAAAAACTGTGATAACTAAAAATGGTTTAATTAACCATTTCATATGCCCGAATCAATTCGGCTGAGCGCATTAAGAAGTAAAAAATAGCTGTTAACTCCTTGACTTACGAATTTATTTAATCTATTGATTAGATGATATATTCTGTTTGGGCCATTTATTACTTCTTCAATCCATGTGAAAATATAAAGGACATTTGAAATACTTATGCATAGCGAAGTGACTTTCGTCTTTAAATTTGGTTAATTTTTTTACGAAATTTTGTAAATATTAAAAATTTTGTAATTCGACGAATGAGTCAGGAACGTAATCGAAAACAAATTTTAATGATATAATTTCACTCAAGATGATTTTCGTAATTATTTTTTCTGTCCGAAAAAAAAAAAAAATTCTAAAGTAAAAAGACCCTGCGAGAGTTCTCGCGACCCAATAATTTTCTACGCGACCCCACAGTGAATCGTGACTCACAATTTAAGAAGCTCTGGTCTACATCCACACTTTTATTGACACAGAAGCAACAAATCCTAAATAATTCTCGTTTGGATCTTGGAACAGATCTCAACTGGAAAAAAATCCCTCTGGTCCTTTTTCATTTGCAATTCGGGTGAGAAACTCTTATTTCTGGCAGCTCATTCCTTATCCGACAAATCGCCCTCCGACAACTATAAATTTCGAGCTCTTTTGATAGCGATCAAGCGACAGTAGCAGTTTCCGCCGGTCGCAGCGTTTAAGAGCAGGGACTAATGGTGCCTTTTGCCCCTCATCTACTCGCCGTGGACTTCATTAACGTGTCGTGGTAAGCGTGTTTAATGGCAGTCATAAACAAGAAAAGATAAAGATTCCCCCCGCTAGAAGCATACCTCTCCCGCAGCTTTAATTAGACATAATCAGGGGGCCCAATAGGTTCAGGTGTCGGAAACCTGTCGCTTGACCCGCATTTTTTGTTTGCAGGAAAAAACGGATAGCTTTGTCGTTGCTGATCCTTTTTCGATCATCTCAAATTTTAGAAGAATCATACGAAGTGGTGAGTAATATTTCTTACCCAAGCCATTAGTAAGATAGAGAGATGGCAGAGATGCTCGAAATAGTGGGCGCTGTCACAGAAGGTCGCCTTAAAAGAAACTTTCTTGGAAATATGTGACGATTCATTCAAGAAAATTGAATCCCGTTGTAATGTTTACTTGCAATTCCGACAGCCGTGAGATTTGTTTTACGCACTAAATCATGGCTTTTTAGACTCGCTAGTTGGTAGAAGTATTTCAGATATTGGGTGCTGTTGCAGAAGGTCACTTTGTAAAAAACTTTCTTGGAGATATGTGATGATTCATTCAAGAAAATTGAATTTCGTCGTAATGTTTACTCGCAATTCCGACAGCCGTGAGATTTGTTTTACGCACTAAATCATGGCTTTTTAGACTCACTAGTTGGTAGAAGTATTTCAGATATTGGGTGTTGTCGCAGAAGGTGAACTTTGTAAGAAACTTTCTTGGAAATATGTGACGATTCATTCAAGAAAATTGAATTTCGTCGTAATGTTTACTCACCATTGACAACTCCATTATTTGTTTTACGTACAAATCATGGCTTTTAGACTCGCTAGTCTGGTAGAAGTATTTCAGAATATTGGGTCCTGTCGCAGAAGGTGAACTTTGTAAAAAACTTTCTTGGAAATATGTGACGATTCATTCAAGAAAATTGAATTTCGTCGTACATTTCTGTCAGATCTCGACAGCCGTGAGATTGTTTACACTAAATCACATGTACTTTTAAACTCACTGCTAGTTGGTAGAAGTATTTGGCAGTTGCGTGCTGTTGCAGTAAGGTAACTTTGTAAGAAAACTTTCTTGAAATATGTGATAGATTCATTCAAAAATTGAATTCTCTGTCAATGTTTACTCTGATTCCGACACCGTGAGATTATAAGTCTTCTAATTTTACGCACTAAATCATGGCTTTTTAGACTCGCTAGTTGGTAGAAGTATTTCAGATATTGGGTGCTGTTGCAGAAGGTCACTTTGTAAAAAACTTTCTTGGAAATATGTGAAGATTCATTCAAGAAAATTGAATCTTGTCGTAATGTTTACCTGTAATTCCGACAGCTGTGAGATTAATAGCAGTCTCATGAATTTGTTTTATGCAGTAAATCATGGCTTTTTAAACTCTCTAGTTGGTCGAAGTATTTCAAATATTGGGTGTTGTCGCAGAAGGTGAACTTTGTAAGAAACTTTCACGCTTATATTTATTTCTTCAGTTATTTATTCAAGCAAATTGTATCGCAAAGTTTACCTAAAATCCCGACAGCCTTATCTTTAACAGTAGTTTAGTGAATCTGTTTCGTGCATTAGATTAAGGGGTCTATTCTGGTACCCCCCGTTGGGGTGGGGGACCTCACCTTTTCCGGTTGTTAACGGCCGGAAAAAGTGACGTCTCCCAACCCAACCGGGGGTACCAGAATAGACCCCTTTGGCTTCTGAAATTCGCGAGATTGCGGAAACTACTACATCTACGGTCGCTTTGTCAAAAACTTTTATGTTACTGTGTATTTTTGAGGGAGTTTCATACAAGAAAATTGAAATCACAATTGCTTGGAGTTTAATCGTAGTTTTATGAATTTCTTTCAAGCTAAGATCAAGGTTTCAGGTTTCCAAACTTTTCCCATTCGTGATCCCACGTCAGTTGCTAAATTAATCCACGATCCATGCACGAAAATGACTTTTCACGACCGTGATTGCAGATATAAGTAGAAAAACAAATTAGCAAAATGGAAGATTAATAAATCAACAAAAGAAATTTGATAAATTTTTTGGGGACTTTAATGAAATTTATCAAAACAAAATGGTTAACTAATTTTGCCTACAGATATTGAAAAATCTAATAGAAACCCCCTAGATATCAAAATTTTCGGTATCCTATTTAGAATAGGGGCCTATGTATATTGGTGCCTTTAGTTGGCAGATTTTGCAACTCCATCTAAGATATTCCATGTAAGTCCTGGACTGAATAATGAAAGAGAAATTTGTTGTATACGCTTCACAAATATTTCTTCTGAAGAATGTAAACAAAAAATCTCCCCTTCAATTTTTCTTTCTAATCTTGAGAGAAATAGAGCTAAAATTAAATAATCGATGACACGAGAAATTCTACAGAAAATCACTTGGAAAAAATGTATTAGCTAATCATCTTATTAGTAAAAGCATAGTTAAAATATTTAAATTTATCCAGATATATTTGATAGTAGAACATGTCTTCCTTAGATTTTTCAAACATAAAACATCATTTATGCAATCTTTTGGGGGATGGGGAGATCAGGAAAATAGAAAAACATGACAATCACGAGAAGAAGAACTATTTGAAAAATTATGGGGGGAAATGACGGGAGGCTATCTTTTCAAACAGCCCCTGATGTTAAAGGCGTAGGACTACTTCACTCGCGTGACTCTTTTGTTTTTTGTAAGTTTTTAAGTTTAAGTAACTTTTTTGTAACTTCTGTTGTTACCCTTTATCTCTAAAATAAGACATTAGTTATGTTTCTAACATATTTAGTTACCTATTTATTGAGGATCTCCCATACAACGTTTTTTGTGGCGTTTTGGAGTGTGAATCAAATTCATTCCTGAGACCCCAATGGGAGGAACGTAGTCCCACGTTAAAAAGTATGAAATTTTTTAATACAAGGATACTTAAAACTATTAATTCTTATCGGAAGTGGGGTCTCAAAAACACTAAAAGAGAGTGGTTCTATGTCAGATTCGTTGACATTAGCTGTAAGCAAAAATGAAACCTCCAATATTAAATTGAAACAGTTCGTTATAGTTTTACAATTGAATATGCTTAGCCAAATACATTTTGTTTGTTATTAATATAACTTCATTTCTTGTTCTTTTTTCGCTTAAAGATGGGGTGGAAAAAAGAGTAAGGTTAAGCATGTCTGTTTTAGGAAATTCAAGTTTTCTATAAAAGAAATGCTTGCAAACAATGATTTACTAGTTAGAAAAATAAATTTTGAACATGAAAACCAAATAATTTTTTGAATATATAAGAAAAGGCTTTTAAATATATAAGCTTTCGTCAGTCTGATATATTTTATTGTGTAAATAAAATGAAACCTTCTGAAATATTGTCGGGCTTGCACAAAGAAAACATAAAACAGTTTCAACATTCGTCATTCGTTTTAAGGTGAGACTATTCCATGCAATAATATTGATAACATCTCAAATATGAAGATTTTCACTGTATCCAGATTAGATGTTGCACAATAAAATCTCAACAGACAACCAATTGGTGAAAAGGAATTTCTCTCGTTAATATGCAGAAGTGTAGTCACTTAAAATGAAATACTATTGCGATGAAAAAAAAGCTTGAAAATAGACTTTTATTGTTGGTTTTTCCGTCAGTTAGTACAAATTCGAAATTTCATCTTATTAAATTACAGAACAAAAACGGTTATAGGAAAACATAACTAAGCAAAAATAATTACCATTTCGATGAAAAGGAATTTTAAATAGACTTTTATTTAAGCTTTTTCACAAGTTTTACCAGTCTTTCGAATTTGCAAGAAGAGACCGGTTTCCTAAATAAAGGAAACCTACTAAATCTACTTCTTCTTTTCCCCCTTCGAATCTCAATAAAATGTTTCAGTCTGCTCTCTGGCACAAAAATCGAACCACGGGGAACTAAAAAAGCACTTTCCTGGGATTTCGACATTTAAATTACTTAACACGATTTACTCGAGGTTGTTTCTTGGTAAATTCCGAAATGATTGCTTAACGTAACGTCTCTCTCGCTTGAATCTGGATATCTTTATTGTCCGAAATGGAAATTACGACCTTCTAAATCGTCCAAAACGCTTACTTTGGGGATTGTTGCCGAAGCGCTATTGTCAGTGAGTGCTCGCTACTGTTATACTAAAGAGTATTTATAGTTCAGGAATTAAAGAACGTTTTTCCCAGAACTCTGTATTTAAAGGCTGTGAGAGTTCAGTTACTTTGTAGCCAGCCTGCAAGTAAAGCGGCGTAATTATTCAGCCTTGGAAGACAATTTACACCATCAATAAATCTGTCTGCCGCGCTGTAAGTGGCCACAATCAAGTAAGTGGAAATTTTAAAAATGCAGCATACCCTGATTGATATAATAAGCCCGGAATATTTTGGGCATACTTAAGAAGCGTTGAAATTGTATTTTGATAACACCGAAAGCGTTATCTGAAGTGCTACTGCGGACAATAATCCCAATGTCATGGCTTGATCAAATGGTTCGACAGTAAAGCTCTATTTTACGACCATTCGTCATCCTTCAGTAAATGCAGTCTTGATGCTGCCGACTGAAAGAGTTCAGGAACTTTATAGGCAAAATGGAGGCAAACAAAATACTTATTAAGCAAATGAAACAAAAGCATGCAATTTTCTGTATCATTAACATTCAAGACACAGTGACATAAAACAGAACGTCGGAGTTTCTATCTGTTATTTTGTAAGCTTGTAAAGCCAGTTGGATATTAACTGTGAAAATTAATCCTTTGATCATGCCTTAATTGAGCTCTTTTAAAGCAGCAAAGGTTCACTTTGCAAACAAAGCGTTTAACATTTCATCAACCAGTTAAAAGCAATATTGAGTCACTCAAGAAATTTAAGTATAAGCAAATGAGACGTGAAATTTATTTTGTTTCAATGGGAGATGTTCAAAATAACCTTGGAATTCGAAGCGAATCCAAAATATTCAATGTTCTACAAGACGTTTCTGAAGCCATCTGTTAATGTTGAGTTCATTCCGTTCGATATCCTTTTTTCCCAATTAAATACCATTTGTCCATTTTAACAATTTATTTAATCATCTTTTAAAAATGCAGATATTAATTAGCTATTCAAGGATTCCCATTCAGATTTTCCTTTCCCTGCGTTTCTGTTTTTTTAAATACTTATTAAGGAAAATTTTAAATTTATTTTCAAATGATGCAGATTATAGTAATAAAATCAACTCATGTTTGATATGCAATACTCCTCAGAGAAAATAGTACTACTCTTATAAGAATATTACCAAAATTTTCAAATATACATACAGATAAACATTAATATCCCTGACAGAGGCATGCCATCAAATGAATCAAGTGAAGCAGTGCTTCAGTAAGAAATTTGTTTTCTCAGCCACAAACTAGTTATATGTTCCAATTTTTTCTCTCGAAAATTTATAGATAAAGCACGTTTCCTTTCTGTTTGTCACTACAGAAGAACCCCTTCCCTTGAATGCCTTCAGTATTTCTGGCTTTCCAGCCGATCACTGCTGTGATGTTATAATGCAAGTTTAAAGTAAGCAAGTGATTCGTGCTTCATTTCGCCTTGCTGTTCTGTTGAGTTCAAGCTCTTTCTTGTGAATATTCTCCCCTTCGCCGGTATTGTGAGTTTTCGGAGTCAGTTTGCAGCATGCGCATTTGCGCGGAGACACGGAGAAACATTACGAACGGAATTTTTTAGATTTGTAACACATTTACGAGCGCAAATATATGATCTTATTATATGTTTGTGTTTGTAAAACTTGTATGGATAATACTGTGCTTATAATGTGTATTTAAAATTAGATTGCTTCAGTAGGTTTCGGAACCACCGTGCGCCACTGTCACTTGGACTTAATTGAAAGATCTTGTTCAACTAAATGCAATAATTTAGTAAAAGAACTAAGGAAATTTTTTTGGAATGTTATCTTGCTTAAGGTACGATGCACCTTTTAAGGAAATAAGAATTCAGATAGAGTTTTGGATTTTGTAATGCATTGGTACACTTTATTCCAAGCATCATAGTCTTTATGCTCCTTTGTTTGGGGCACAGTAGTGGCTCGTCAACTCAGAAAGAAGCAGTGTTATTAAAACTTTCGTTAGTACTGTACTGGATTTTGCTACTTGAAGTCATTTGAACAATGCTCTAATCCGACATAACGCGACCCGCATTGTTATATTCAACTTTTCGCTCAGCAAAAATGTGATGTCTTGAAGAACTGTAACTTGAATTCTATCTCACCTCTAATGTTAATGAGATTTATCTCTCTTTATAAAAATAGTCATATGAATAAAATTTTAGAAAATTATCTACATTCTCCTTTTCGAAGAGTGACTTCTAACAAAAGAAAACGAATACTCGATAAACCAGACATGTTTCTATCGAGGCAACGTGAAGCGAAGATAAACTTTGGTGGGAGTGAAAAAAGAAGAAAAGGAGCATTTTTCTATTTTAATTGGCCACCCGCCAACCAGAACTAGTTGGACTGCAGCTCTGGGACTTATAAATTATAAGGGAGAAAGGGCTGCTTTGTTCTTCTGATTCATCGCTCAGCTTTACGCAGTGGGCGAATTTTGATGCTTTCGAGGGCTATCAACTTTGCAGCTCTAACCAGTGTCTCTCTTATTGATTAATTTTCCATCTTCTTTTCTCTTTTTTATTACTTCCCCCCATTTTCGTTGATCATCGGACTCTCGGAGTGGGAAAGTAAGGAAAAAAACCGAAAATACAAGCTTTTAAAACAATTTCAGAGGGTACTGCTGCTCTGCAGCCCTAGTGGACAAGCCGCCACTGGGGCGAACATATGTTCAAAACTCCAGATACTCTCAATAGGTAAATGATTCAATGATGGTGCTGATGATCAGAGTATTCACAGTAGCATATCGTAAAACATGGCTTTCGTTACATGTGTTCTAGCATTATCATGTCTTGACGTGGCGCCTAGAATGCGTAGAAAATAAGGAAAATGCAATCTTCTGTATCGTTCTGTATCAACGAATCACTTTAATTCAATCGAAATACAACCATTTATAAGTAACTGCACCCTTCACCTGAAGCAACGCAGGAGAATTACAAACTCTAAAATATTGTCAATGACAACTTAAATTGGGGTCAACATAAATTAAGAGCGACTGCATCACTTTCAATGAGATAATAGTACGTATTTCTTAAAGTTATTTTTAAGTTATAGAAAGAGCTGTATAAAATAGAAAAAACTTTTATTTTAAATGTAAAGTTTCTTTACGTACAACATCGATTATTATTGGTGTTGAAAGCTTAATTTTGTTCAAATGTATACATTTATTTTAAATGCGTTTGGATTTCAGCATTATTTAACTGGATGCAATAATGCTCCTTTCCCAGTACTGTCAAGTTCTGTTTTTATTGACTAAAGTTGAAGAACGTTCCTGGTTACCATAGCATTCTTCATTCATAACTTTATTGAGCCATAGTCAATAGAACTTGAACATTCTTTAACTATAGCCAATATAACTTCAGTTATCATTGACTATAGAAGAAGAATGTATTTGGTTAACGTAACTCCACATTTGATATTGTTGACAGATATACCAATAAAGCCACAATTTAAAAAGGAATGCAAGCAATCCAATAGTAATTTGAAGTAAACGAAAAGCATACAACAAAAACAAGGAATCCATTCTAGTTCACTTTTTCAAGGGCTAGAAACTATTCGAAATGGATTCAAAAGGATATTTAGGGAATTTTCTGTAGAAGCAGGCCTTTAGGCCAAAACAAAGCTTCTCATAGCCCGAACTCCCCAAATATATCCTGATATTGTTGAATATCGCCGCATTTAAAGAAATTTGATCTTAATAAGAATACGATTTAGTTATCCTTCCCACACGAGGCTCTAATGAAACATCACTCTATTGTATAAAAGTTGACGAAAGACTTACTAGTCTGGAAAATACCAACAGCTCCAGATTTGAGCGCATTAGCACTGAAACAGAATAACTGGATAGAGAAAGATGCGGCCTGCTTTCACAGCAGAAACAGAAAGTTGCGCTCAACAGGAAGGTACTCATAATGAATAAATGAAATGAACTAGTCTTTCGGGCCCATAATACATCATCAAATTGTGATGATCCAAATATTTTATAGATATAAATAATGAACTAGCTTCCCTAAACTGCCATCAAATAATCAGTTTTGAGGTAAATAATGTTTATATTTAACTTTTGATAAAATATGCAGGGTGTCCATAAATTCTTGCAGGGATTCACATATCTCATAACTTTAGATTAAGAACATGACAATAAATATTATATTACAAATTCGTAGAGTAAAATTCAAAAAGTTTTTTTAATGACGTAAACAAGATTAAACAATTTCCACATCGCAGATAACTTATTCGAGATTGAACTCATTTTCCGCCAAATTCCGATGGGTTACATGTCACGAAAGGCTGCTGTACGGATATTACTTAACTTTGATTGTGAAAATGCGTCAAAAAATACATAATGCTTCAGAACTTTAACTACGGATTATTTTTCTAATATATTGTGTATTACTATCTGTTGTTTGAATAAAATAAACGTTTTGATGGCCTTTGCGTATTTTTGTAAGTATTTATGCTTTGTTATCCGATTTCTTGAAGGCGCGGTCTACTAAAAACATTTGGAATTGTTTATTACAGATTAGGCCCAAAAATTTTACGGATATCTTTTTGACAGATTCAGGTAACTTTTATAATGTTTGAAAGCAATTTGTACGGAAGAAAAATAACCAACATCTGCTAAAAAAGTTCCGTCAAACACGAGAAACATTCAACAGTGCATTTCAAAAGCTCCAATATTTAAGAAAAGCACGAATCACAAAATTCATCAGGTTTTCTTAAAGAGCGTTCCAGTTCAGTGAAAAACACCCCAGTTTTTCACTTTCAACAGAAAAAAAATTTGAGAATCCGATATTTGAACAAAAAGGCATTTTCTCAATACTAAGCAAATATCACGTAAAAAAATAATGACTACAAAGGAAACATAAATTCACGATAAACAAAAGAAAATTCAACTAAATGCTAAAAAGTTTAGCAAATTTGAAAGAAATTTTTCAAAGCAAGACAGTTATCTTAATATTTTTTTTTGCTTGAAGAACCCCAGAAAAGCACACACTTCCTATTTTGACGAACCCTTCCCTTTTGGATTTGGGGCCCACAGTTTAAAAAACCCATATTCTCGGTAAAATCCTTAGAAGCTTTACATTGCTTAAAATTTTGTAAATTTAAAATGTAGATGAAAAATTTTATATAATTTGTTTGCAAACAAAATTATATTTTGTATGAATCAATATTTGGGTCCGAAATAATGAAAAAATAAATAAACCACAACGAAACGATTAAATTCTAGCAGAAAAATATCCAGTCCATATCACTTATTTGACGAGACTAGTTTACATTATCTGTAGTCGACACAGTTAAGTTGGTTAAGTCTCATGGGCCTTAAGAGACAGGCACTTAAAAGACATGTAGGGGTAGGGACTGTACCTCGGCCATTTTTTTCATTTGAAAAAAAGTGGTCAGATTAAGTCTAAAACCGAAAATTTTTGGTGCTTTAGAAATATCAGAAAATCAGCTTTTTAATCCCCTATAGTATTTCCTCCTACTTATCGCGTAGAAATATAAAATTTAAAAATCAAAATCTTTCATTTTTGGCCAAGGTACAACGTAGTGTTGTACCTTGGCCAGGGCAACAAAATGCGTGAATTTGGTACAAATCTAAACTTTTCAAAATAATTGCACATTATTTAGGTAGAAATGATAGATGAACTATATCACAACTGAAAAATTATGTTGGTTATCTTAAAAATATAGTTAACTAGTTATAACTAGTTAGAAACTTTTGTTCGTGTAAAAGCAAGTTATATATTAATGACTTTAAAGTTATTCGGACAAGGAAAAAAAAACTACTAGTCTTAAGAAAAAACAATTTATAAAAGAAATATCACAGTGTAATTGCTAGCCGCCTTCGGCGACCACCTTGCTTGCCGAGAATACTATTCTATTTTATTCAGTTAAATCCGTTATGCATAATCTAGTATTCGTTCCCTTAATAAAATTTTTTCTTACCTTCCGACTTGCTTAATATCTAAGAGGACTATATTTACAGCTTTCTAAAAAAATTGATGCATAAAAAATGAAGTAAAATTCATTACGCCATTACTAAAGCATAAGAAAAAATAATCAAAGAGAAACGCACAATTAAATATTTATAAAACAATGAAGACGGTTTGAGCTGATTTCAACAACCCAAAGCATTGTTGTAAATTATGCATAAAAATATTTTTTTTTAAATTTCTAAAATTAGAAAAAAAATCTGACGTCAATTTTATTGGGATCATTGAAAAGATAACTTTTAAATTTCAAAGGGGTTGAAACAATTTATTTTGTGTTATAATATTTTTAAAAGTTATCACCAGAAACGCAAAAAGTTTGCTCAATTTTTGATTAAATGAAATTCTAATTAAATTTTCGGAAAAAATCGCTCCACGGTGCACATTCACACCCTTCAATGTATATTTGTGCCAAATTTTGCAGCTCTCGATCCAGCGGTCTGCCCTGTAGAGGGCCAAGACAACAAAACAAATTCTTTATATAAATTTTTAAAAAACAATTCTCCAAACCAGGGAAAAAAGCTAAACTGATGAATGTTATAGTTATAAAATTAAACCAAAAATTTATATTAGTCTCGGCGATAAATTAACGGGGTAGGCAAAATCATGACAATATCTACGACTTTTTTTATTGAAAGCATATTCAAAATCTGGCTATGCAAATACATTTTCTTTCTGTGTAAGGAATTTCACCACGACTTCTTCATATGGCAGGCCTTTAACCGTCCCGCATAATGTTTTCTGTGCTTATTTACGCCAAAAATGCATCTAAAAGCCACTTTTAAACGTTGATACAGCACTGCTCTATGCTGTTTACAGGTGGCTAAGGTGCAGGACGATGCACTTGGACGAGGTACAACACCTGCTCTCATATTATTTAATTTACTCTCACGTAATTATTTAAGCTTTTATTGATAATTAAATCCTTTCAATGTGTGTGTCAGTTATGGAGCTAAAAGGGAAACAGGTGAAAAATAAAAAAAATAAAGAAATATTCTTCTTGAGAAACAGGAGGAAAATTCAACACTTCCAGAAGTTTGCGCCGGCATTCGAAATTTTTTTTTTCATTTATGTTGGAAACTTATAATCCGAGATTACCACATGCAAGGTGACAGTGTTGTCACTCTAAACTAAACACTTTGGGAGGGGAAACGAAATTTCTCTACACTCTGGTTTTTATATATCGACAACTCGCTGAGGTACAACCATGGCCGAGGTACAGGACTTCCCCTAGATTACTTAAAAGACATATATCAACTTTCCGCTGGCTAAGCGGCTGTTGTCTGAATTCCCGCATTCGAGAAACATTACAAATTGTATACCATATATGATAATAGTAATTAGAATAACGATTAGAACCTACGAATTCTTTAATTCGTTATATCTCTCTTAATCATTCATGTTCATTTATGAACTGAAGATGAAGTCAAGAATCTTCTGTTCTGTGCGCTGTGACTAAGGTTACCATACGTCCGGAGTTCGTCAGGACAGTCCTGATTTCAAGCTCAAGTCCGCGCTAGTGTCCGGAGCCTCAAAAGCCAGTGAATGCGACGAGAGAGATATTTTGCTTACACAGGTAAGATCTGATATCTCAAAAAAGGCCGAATGCGACGAGAGAGATTTGGTTACAAGTAGAGGAAAGATCTATCATACTCAAAAAAGCCAGTGAATGCGACGAGAGAGATATTTGGTTACAATAGGGAAAATCTGACATATTCAAGACCAGTAAAATGCGACAGAAGAATAGAGATCAATGAGTACGGTGACGCCTAAGCCAGGATCGACGAGGATATTTTACAATAGGTAAGATCTGACATACTCAAAAACCAGTGACAGCGACAAAGAGATATTGTTACAACGGAGTTAAGACGTAAATGAACGGATTGTAAAGGGAATCTGACATATCCAAAAGCCAGTGAATGCGACGAGAGAGATATTTGGTTACAATAGGGAAAATCTGACATACTCAAAAAAGACAGGAATGAGAGGATATTTGGTTACAATAGGGAAAATCTGACATACTCAAAAAAGCCAGTGAATGCGACGAGAGAGATATTTGGTTACAATAGGGAAGATCTGACATACTCAAAAAAGCCAAAGCGACGAGAGAGATATTTGGTTACAATAGGTAAGATCTGACATATTAAAAAAAGCCAGTGAATGCGACGAGAGAGATATTTGGTTACAATAGGGAAAATCTGACATACTCAAAGACAGTGAATGCGACGAGAGAGATATTTGGTTACAATAGGGAAAATCTGACATATTCAAGAAAAGCCAGTGAATGCGACGAGAGAGATATTTGGTTACAATAGGGAAAAATCTGACATATTCAAAAAAAGCAGGGAATGCGAAAGGACATGATTTACAATAGGGAAAATCTGACATATTCAAAAAAGCTGACATAATTTCGTTTTATTCTGCTCGGAATTCTACGAAAAAAATAATAAAAAAATAAGACTTTCCTGATTAAAACTATCTTTTCCGAAAAGAATCTATCGAGAAAGGAAAAAAAAAAAAAACGAAAAAGAGAGAAAGTGGATGACCCTCCGCATCCATAGCTCAGTTCAAACTGAAAATTAGAAATTTTGGCAGTATTGTTTTATTCTATTTTTCATTATTGTAATTTTCATTTATCAAACTGTTGGGTTCACACAATTGACAGCACTAGTAAAGCACGCATCGCTGTATTTATATTTTTGTTTTAAGAGTTGTGAACCTGGCATATTCTACTCAAGTTTGAGTTCTGATGTAAAAATTCACGGATAATGCGTTTAAATGTTTATTTTCAGTTTTGTAAAGGAGTTGCTTTTTTTTATTGAAACTACTTTCTGTTGAGTCAGGGACTCAGAAGTATGCTTACTTAACTCTAGTGAATTAACATCTTGAACAGTTTTACTTTTTTAAAAGGTGAAACATTAATTAAATTTAGCAGAGTTTTCGGTGAAATCTTGGTTTGCTCCAACACAAACATTGATAAAAAATAGTATTTTCTTTGCATTCTGACATCTTGATTTTTTCTTTCATTTTCTCAAACTCTGTGCCGGTCTTGTGAAAGGGGTTCGTTGGCAGGGCTAGATTTCCCATAAGGTCAATCTAGACCATGACCTAGGGGCGGCCATCAAGGGGAGCATGTGAAGAAGAAATAACAACCAAATATTTACAAATTTTTGTATATTATTTTGAAAAAGCCATATAAAATTATGTATAGTTAAAATTTGCATTGGTTACATTAAATAGAGCGATACATTTTTTTGTCTTCCATGGATCTTATAGTCTCCTGCCCTAGCACTTCTTCACAGAAATAGAATTAACAAGATCTGAGCATTTCGATGACTCTCCAAGCATATTCACGGACAAAAGCGCAAGGTATTTTAGACAATTTCGAGTAACTCTACGAAGTATTTTTGTAGATGTTAATGTTTCGTTATTTCATAAGTAGTGTAATTTTGAATTAAGAATGTAATGGAATTCAAAAATTATAAAGATTGTTTTAAGTGCTTATTTGTAACAATTAATAAACAATTGAAAATTATATATTAACTCTTTTGAGAGAGGGGTGCAGAATATTCTTTGGCATAGGGCTTGGAAATGGCCCTGTTCTTTGGTTGACAGCTATTAGAATTTTATACTACACCCTCCCCCAACCGTGTCCGTATTTAAACTACAAAAATTATGGTAATTCTAACTAAGACTTACTATGACTTATGATAATAATTGTCAATCAAAAATATCAGTACACATTATCAATTAGAAGTTAATTTTCAGAAAAATTTCAAAGTCAAAATTTAAAGACTTATAAGAATTAAAGTTCTTAAACTATTAAGTGAATGAATGAAAAGGGAATATTGGCATTTCGGAAAATCCATGAAAATATCGATTTTCCAATTTTGAGTGGAAAATTATCCTTGAACCTTTGACTTAATAATCTGTAAGTTTTAAAACAATCAGACAAATATTTAATGAGATATGAAGTTAATTTGTCGAACACGTTGTCACGTGCCACGCCCACTTCCAATGTTTAAATCATAACCACACTCTTAAATCCGTAAGTTCTTAAGTGATTCTCATGTTCCAAAATTTTTTAAGAAACGGAGCCAATAACTAATACTTTCATGTTTGTCACCCAAAAAAGACTTATTTATTTATTCGATTGTTGCTCCTAATTTGTCTATACGAACACAAAAGTTTATATATTGATCGATAAATATTTGTCAAAAATTTATTTTTCTGTTGAGCCATGAACAAATAAACCGATCTTCAGTAAATGTTCACCCAAAAATGTAATTTATAACTCTTTGATTTAGGAGATAAAATTCTAATATTGTTTAATCTGGCAGCAATCCCCATTTAGTAGTTTGCGCTGATACACTTTCAATTTCCCGTTGCTAAGGCATAGCCTTGAGACCATCGTATAGCATAATAAATACAGTAGTAATAGCTAATATAATTCCATACAGCCTTGGGTTTTATATTAACATAGGATATGACTTCTGAAAATTCAGTCATTTCCTAAAATAACTGTTATTGACCGCATTTCATTTGAAAGTCAAATGAATTAATCGACAAAATTCAAAAACATTTGTTTTCTCATAAAGAAAAGCAAAAGCAACTAAGCGTGCATATCTGAAATCGATACTACGGTACCAAAGAATTTCGCTAACGAAAATAGAGTCCATTTTTTTAAAGCAATGCCACCTCCAAAAACTAGATTATTCGGCAATGAATTAAAAAAACAATTAAACATATAAATAATATTTAATTGCCCAGAAACAGTATATATCAATAGGTGTTTTCGTAGAGATTTTACATAATATTTCTGCCTGTCAACATTTGGACCACAAAAATTTGAATTTCTAAAAATAAAATTACTTAATTGTGATAAATTGATTTCATTCAACTGATGAAAGGATGAATGATTCTTTTGCAGATCATTAGTCCCAAGGAAATTTCCATTACGATGTTATTCCATATGCAAATTATTTATTTGATCAAACTAAAAACTTACAATAATTGATTCTTAATAATTTTAAAACAAATTATTTATTCCAAAGTTCACCTGCAAAAAATGAAAAATTGCGATTATTCAGTTAAAACAATTAGCTCAAAAATACCATTACTATATAGTATTTGAGCTAAATATATTAAAACTTCAGCATGAAATTTGCCCAGCTACTACACAGACTGTTGCAATTTGGCTACGTAATAGTATTCTAAACAAATACCTTACTCGAAATTTAAATGAATTTTTAACGAGAGTTCTAAGCCTAAAACCACTCATTAAACTGTTTTTATACAACCGTTAAACCTGCACTTCTAAATCAAACTTTTCATTACGCTTCAGTTTGAAATGGGCAAATTATTCATGTACCTCATTCAAAACAAGGAACGAGTTGCCATTTTACGACTTCAAAACAAATCAAAACCACATTACGCTTTCTCTCCTTGTATAATTAAATCAACACGCTCGATGATAATAAAACCCGCCAATAAACTTTCTGACTTCCAGCTAGAGCTTAAAATTCTAAAGGTGCAACCAAAGCACGGTCATTACATCAAAACCAGCCGTAAATACGCCAGTGGGCTCATTTGAATAATCGAAGCGACTCTCTTTCGTCTTCTACTGCTGCATTCGATTTTTCCAATCACGCCATTTGAATTCCAAGAACGAACCAGTCACTAAATAGAATCAGCGAGATGGAAGATGGCTGCGTATTGGGGTTTGTCCTAGTATCGCATCAAAGTTGACAGTCCATTTGTCTTGCGAGGTTGCTAGACTGAGGCCGATCGATTTGACAGACAACGCGTCGAAATCGAGAGATAAGAAAGTCGATGTTTTCTTCAGAATCGGCCTTTGAGATGCCGATAATTAGTATGTATCGAGCAGTGACGTCTGCCGGTTCGGTTTGGAAAGTTTATCTTGCAATTATTGCTGGAGATGTGTTAGGACTCAATTGAACTCTCCGCGAAGAAGCCGCGAATCCACCAAATGCATTTGTGGCGTCACGTTTTGCCCATTTTGGCAGAAATAATCACTTAAAGTGCTCTCTTCCGAGTTGGTTTTGGAGGTATAAGTGCCATTTCCGGAGCACATTTGGAGAAAACGGTGCAGTTTGAAATATATTGAATTTTTGGGTTTTTTTTATTTTTGTTTGTGGGCTGGGTTGAAATTTATGAGTAAGGATGCTCTGTGCTTCATTATCAATGAGAATGCTCCCATTTATTTTTATTGCACTTAAGCTGTCAAATGAGAAATATCACTTTGACCCGAAATTTTGGAATCTTTGCGTACTTGCAAGTCCACCTGTCGAGAGTTGTGTGAAGGTGACTGTAGATAAATCAAAGGCCAAAAGGAAGAACTCTCCTACATCTAAATTCCATCTGAGATATCTTCATCTCGTTCCACATCAAATATCAATGGGGTTTTTTTGAACTTCGTATATTGATAAAGGAAGTTTATAGATTAATTTGACGTCAGATGCAATTCAGTATCTAATTCTAATATAATTATTTAGGCCAGCGGTTCCCAAACTTTTTTCACTTGCGTATACCTTGGTAATTCTTTTTATTTTTGAGTACCCCTGCTATTTTATTCCCCCAACCACTCCTCAGCTCAAAAAAGTTCTTATTATAACGCCAAGGTCTTCGGTAAGCATAAGACTCAAGCGACTCTAATTGACTTAATAAAATTTGTAAGATTGATTTTTAACATTTTAAAAATAGTATTCGTTCAGCTACACTGAAATAATTTCGCATTAACTTATGATGAGAGCTAACAATTACTAGATATTAATCTATTTCTTCCTTCTTCATATTTCATGAATAGGCAATTTTCACTTTAATTTTTCATTCGAACTTGGGAAAAAGAAATTCTGTGGGGTGTCGTTTAAGGGTTCAGTGAATAAACCAAGGTAGTGTAACAGTTATTTATTTACGAGTTAACGTTACACACGGACAATTTACATAAAAAATTCAGAATTGATACAAAATTAATCAAAAGCATAGTTCTTGTTAGGCATCACGTGCGATCGCCTGATCTCAACTGACTTAATGTCGTTACCAGTCTTCAGAGGGCGCTGACTTTTACGTCAGTCACCGTTAGTTATGGTTAATATTACAAGAGCGGATACAATTCTAATATATTCTTATGTTTTTTTGTTTTCCGCTATTATTAAGATCACTTTCCTTGGTACGCATACCAGGTTGGAAACCTCTGATTTAGGCTAAAGCTTCTTTCACTTAGCTGCATTTTCGGAAAGGAAAATTTTCCCAGCCCTTTTCATCTCCAAAAACTTGTGTCGTGACCCAAAATTGGAAAATAAAGCAGAAGATGGATTCGTTAATGATAAATAAAATTCAATTTAATTTCATCAACTTTTATTGAAATTCTTTATCTTAAGTTGAATTTCTTAACAATTTTTGCTTTCAGATATTAACCATAATGAAAAATGAGGATCCTATGAAATATTTTGGTGACCTCAATCTTATTCTTAAATGCCATAACTTGGGTCGAAACCCGCCGTTTAATCTAATTAAAAATTCCACAAAATCAAAAAATTGATGTTTATTCACATATAAAATAAAGTGCAATTTTGATTTTACATTGTAAGTCAGTTGTAAAAAAGACATTAATATAATATCTAGAATTCGAATTTAAAAATTTTAGTTTTATCAGATTCAAATGCTCTAAGTCAAAATTTATTTCTGTTTTTAGTATGATGTTTATAGAACATCCCAAGCAACATACACACAATAAAATAATGTTTTTCAATAATTGAACCCAAATAAATGCTTTGTCCATCTGAACAAAAATTAAAGTAAAATTTATATGCGTTTCTCATACATTGATGTAACAAAGGATTGAACTGATATTTTGTATAATTCAAACATTTGTGAAATGTGCGAAAAAAAATCATATTCCTTTAGATTCAGTTATTTGCATTATCTTCTCAAAGAAAAATCAATTAAAAATTATATATTTTGCGATCTTCATAAAATCTGCCTTTATGCGTTAAAAATCAATATAAACTAATTCTAGGATGATCAATATATTTTGAGATTTGATCTACTTGAAAATGTAAATAAAAATATTTTTTGGAAAATTTGTATCAACACTTTTTGTCAACAAATTAAAGTTTTTTTTTTTTCAAATTTTGTATAAATCTTTGTCAACAAATTTCTGTCATTGAAATTCCTTATGTTTACATGTGGAAGCTTTCATTTCTGACTTTTCTTACATTTTGAATTACTATTATTACGAATTTTACTTTCGAAAATGGATAAAATTTCTATCATATTTAATACTATTATTAAGTTTTCAGCTTTCAATTCTACTTTTCCAGATACAATTCAGTCTAAAATTTCCGCAAGTTTTTCCGGTTTGCAAGGTTTTTCGAATTTCAATCCATTCTTATTGCTTTAGATAGATAAATTGACCAATTTCTTGCTGGTCATACTAATTTACTTAATGAAATTTTAAAACGACTGAAAAGTAATTCCTCATATTTGTTTCATTCAATCAATACTCGTAGCATTTCATTGCTTTCACTACAGCTATTATATTCTGCCATTTTAATTTCAACACTGTTGCAAACAGTGTTCTGATTTAAAAATAACTTTACTAATAAAAATGAAAAAAAAAAAACATTTACTGTTGTCTAAGCAATAGTAAATGAATTAAAACACGTACTTCAGCTCTGGACTCGAAACAGCTCGATAATTTTAATAAAAGAATTCTTTATAGTATGGTGAAATATCCCTTATTTTATTCAGAAAAATAGTCTTTAATATACGTACACGAAGTATTGAAAAATATTTGACATATTTCAGCAGAATATAGTTTTAGAGACTGATATTTGATAATACGATGGCAAAGAACTATTTTGTTGTTAATGGAATTGAACCAAAAGTAGGCTTAAGACATATGACGGCATTCACAGATGATGAGGCTGCCCGTAGCCTTCTCTTTAATATCACCTTCGCGACTCTCGATTTTTCCAACGATAAGTCACACATTCGAAAAAATACGTTTTATTCCACCAAATGTGCTGCAAGTTATGATTTACTTTCCAATAGTCCTCGTGTAACTCAGAGTAGAAAGCTTATTCAACAAATCAAATCTTATCAAAATTCAATTCTAAAATGTACGATTCTACAGAGACTTTTTAAAGACATTTCTTTGGTTAAATTATTGTGTAGTGACGATTTCTTTTTACATTTACCATATGAGAACATATTAGCCACAAGGGAAGTATACAGAAACTGTCTGAACATTTTTGGACGATTTTGACATAATATAAATAATATATTTGTGTAAATTTCTTATACTATACATGCTCTGTTTGATTCTTTGTTCTAAATTATTAATCATATCTTAATTTTTATGATAATAATGTTTTTTTGTAAAATTAACATAAATAGTTATTCTCATTTCTCTTGCACAGTTTTCATCCATTAATAGTTTTAGGTCTAGGGTTGTACATTGCTCTTTCTAATAGTCTATATATCCATAAGTTCCGTGGGTTATGCATCTGGTAATTTAGCAGATATTCTATCAAAATATATTGGATTGATACCAATTTCTTGACTCATTTTCCCCAGAATTTACAATGGACGTAGATGTATGCCTGCTTTCTTTGCCTTGCTAAAGCTGCAGTGTGTGGGTAAAGAGATATTTCTTCCTTAAATTTTGGCAATAAAATATTGTTTTTATGAAACTCTCTTCACTTTTTATTTTTCATTATTATATGTTAAACAGGCCAAAAGTATAAATCCATAAATTTCGTTAAACTCTTTGAATCAAGTTTTAAAATGTTCTCTTTCCCTTTTGCACAATAAATATATATTTCTTTCCATCGCAGTCGCATAAATGTATCCCTACTTTATCTAATGTTACATTAATTTTCCATTTTTCAAATAATAAATACATCTCATACAGAATTCTTTGGATCGAACTTTATGTTTGATCATATGCCTAAGAGAAAGAGAATGAAAAACTTATGTTTTTTTTAAAGATTCCAATAACTATTTCATATTTTATTTGCAATTGAAACTGAACAGTTTAATAACTTCTAAACAATTCTTTAAGTTAATAAATTTTATTCTAAATTCAAAGATCTTACCTTAGAAATATTCCCAGAATTCGCTTCTTTTATTGGATCCGTATTTGAATTATTTTTTTCAGTAGATTACAAATTTTCACGTGGTTTTCTTTTATTATTATCAATCATAATCAGTCCTTTTTGATATATTGATTCCATGGCTTTCACAGTGTTCTTGAATAACAGAATAGGAATAATTTTTTTAGAAAGAACGAAAGCTTTGTTTATTTGCAAATGCCATTTTCCAGTTCCATCAGACGATAATCTGATGTCTAATAAAAGTAATTGCTGTAAAAATAAAACTGTTTTCAACCAAACGATTGTTTATAAATTAAAAACATCTAAAAAAAGATGAGAATACCTTACATATTTTCATATTGAAATCGAACTGTTAAAAACGACACTTTTAAAGAATTATAAACTGAAAGTAATTTTTCTATTTCTGCTACATGGTTTTCTCGGAACGAGCGATTTTCAACAGACAAGTGAGGAAAAAAAATAACAAGATTAGGCGTACGAGTCTATTCTGCTACCCACGGTTGGGTTGGGAGACGTCACTTTTTTTTCCCGTCGTTAACGTGCGGAAAAAGTGACGTCTCCCAACCCAACCGTGGGTAGCAGAATAGACCCCTTAGTGTTAAAAAAAAAATAAACATTATAACAAATTTCTTTACATGACGTCACAGCAAACATAACATTACTACAAATGCCTCTAACGTTTAATTGCATGTTGTATTGTTCAGACCTATGACGCCAAATCCTTTTCCCAACTGCATGAAACACAATGAATTTAAAAATTAAATCGTCATGACATACTTTAAGGACATCAGTTAATTATTGTAAACGACGGCAAATAGCTAAAGCAAATATTATTTCGGATTCACGATCGGTTTTAGTTTCAATAGTCTTTAGAAGAAAATAGGAAATTTATTCTAGATATTAAAAATAGTGTGCAAGATACTAACAGTAACGTTCTGCTTTGGTGGACTAAGGCTCGTACTGTTAACAAAGGAAATGAAAGAGCCGATTACTTTGCTAAGAAAGCCACTGAAAAACAAGAAATCGATTTTTATTTTGTGAGACCAAACAACAGAGGAAAACGGAAATGAGAAAAAATATTAGGCAAAACTGGCAGATTTTGTGGGATCATTCAAGTAAAGGTAAACAGGTTAAAAAATTATCTGACAAGGTTGGTGAAGAAAGAATGTTAGGTGATTTTTACTTAAATCAGATCATCACAGATCACAGAGCATTTAAAACCTATCAAAACAGATTCTTCGGCAAGAGTCCCTGGTGCTTCTGCGGAAAAGATGAAGGAACTGTGGAACATTTAAGGAACATACTATCCTTAAATGTGATGAATGGCAAGACATCAGACATCATTACTTTAAAAAAAAACAGCAGCTCCATTAAAGAACTTTTGCAGGACAGCCAATCAAGAAAAGGTATGAAATTGACTGTTAAAAATATTCTAACCCAAGAGATGGACAATGTAATTTAAATGGAAAGAAAATGATAGAGGGGGATTGGGACTTTTTATAACTCTTCATCTGGGAATCCTCCATTTATATATATATTATATATATTATATTTTTTATTTATTATATATATATATTATTTTTATCATTATATATATATCTTTTAAATGTCTTTTATAAGTGTGTCATTTTTTTCTAGGTTTTAACATTTTTTGTAAATACTCGTACCTGTTTACTAGCCGCAACTGTGTTGTTTGTTTATCTTGATTTATTTGTTTTTGATACCGTTTTAATTTGTGGCTTCCTATTTTCTTTTCATTTTTTTCTTTCTTCTTCTTTTTTTATGGGAAAATTTGAAAATGTGATAGGTTGTGTATAGTTGATATAGCCTTTTTCTTGTGATGCAGTGTGTTGCATGTTTAGGTTTTAATTTGTGGCTTCCTGCATATACATTTTTTAAGCTTTCTTTTTTTTTTCCTCTTTAAATTTCTTCGATTGTATTTTAATTTATGTTATTTGATTTGTGTTTAGGAAAGTTTGAAAGTGCGTTTAGAAATTTGAAATTGTAAGACATTGTGTTGGTTATTTTAACCTTTTTCCTATGAAGCAGTGTGCTTTGTGAAGAAATTTTGTATTCGAATTTACTGGCGTTCTTCGGAACTGTCAGTGGCTCGATATTTGTATGTCCATAAGGACAGGTCAAATTACTAGTTATACTTTAAGGACATAACATCATTGATGTACTACATTAGGGAGTGTAAGACAAAATGTGCATCAAATTCTTCTTTCGTTTGTGGTGTTCCCAATTAAGATTCTTATTTACCTTTTTGTTTGGCGCAGTATGGTCAAATCCATGGCCCTTGCGCCATGAAAATATTTTATTATATAAGATTTTTTAAAAAATCTTGATTTCGTAAATAGGATCTTGAAATATTGTTTATTCAGAAGTTGACATTTATTTAATTTAAAATAAGCCAGCCCCACTAAACGTTATATCGCTTATAACTAAAAAATATTTTTGCACATAATTCCCCAACAGAGGACTTGTTATGACCATAAGTCTGGGTGGATGCGCAGCAACAGAAAGATTCCAGCCCAAATTAAGCAATTAGTTCTGTGTTAATTGCTTTTATTCACTATATAAGGGAAAGTTGCCGGATTTGGGCCACTTGGACATTTTTAATATACATTGATAGAGAAATAATGCTAGTAAAAATAAATAAAACCAACATTTGATGTCTTTTATTGCTTTGGCTCGTTCCATTTCCAATTTATGAGGAGTGCCGAATTTAACTGATTTCTGGGATTCTCTCAAGTTCATCATAATACTGTCTCATTGATTTAAACAGTCCAATTTAGGCAATTGTTTGTGGATCAATCAAAGCAACTTTTAGATAAAAACAAAAAAAATCCGTAATCTTATCTTTAAACCATTTTAATAAAATTATTATAGCAGATTGTGACCAAACATGTTTCCTATCTGAGGATACATTAACATATTTTACTACTTACCTCGAAACAGCGTAGGGGCTATTAGTCTTTTGTTAAAAAAATTAGGTGATAACATCAAAATATAAGCATTAATTCTGTAACTTAACCACGTAGCGTTTCCTCTTAAAAATGATTTCGTACAACACATTTACAACGTTGCTATACAATTTACTTATTTTACGGCCAAAATATTTAATAAAATCGAAGTTAAGATACCCGTCTAATATAGACAAACTGTCCGAATTCAGCTACTCTCACCTATTATTAATTAATGATGTCGTGCAATCGAGTTAGTACATAAAGTTATATGATGTTGTGTCACATAATACATTATTCATACTAACAACGAGAGTCTCATAGACACAGGGTTTTAAAAAAAGATTGTGCCATTTCTTCATTCCTTTAGGACACATTTTTCTTTTGATTTTATAGTTGATGTAATTAATTCATTAATGAAGCTCTAAGTCTCCATCTTTCATAGATAAATACAAAGGACGTAGAATTCTTGAATACTTTTTTTTTCCATAATTATTTTTGAGCTCTATCATTTTTCTTTGTAAGATTGGTGCGAGTGAAAAAATGAATAAATCTATGTGTTTCGAAAGAAAATAGAAATTAATTCTCTGGCTTCCATATTTTAGAGATCAAGCAACCGGCACCGAAAATCATACGCTCCTCATCTAAATTTTTCTTTTTGAATTTCCGAACTTTCCTAATTCTCGTCAAATGTTGTTTCTAATGAGTATATTCTATGAATTACCTCTTATGAAAGTCTTCATTTAGAGAACCGTTTCTATGCAATTCCTAAAATAAATAAATAAATAATTGGAAAGTCATCATTTTTTTCTCCAACAAAATCAATTTTTGAGCTCGAAATGAATTTATATACCCATTTCTTAAGTTGAACACTTGTTCTATGAAATACAGACTGATTTTTAAACTTGTTTAGTAGAAATTTCTTTTAATCTTGTTCTCTATCTCTAATTTCTCTCTAAGTATTTGGTTTCGTTAAACTGACCAGATGTTAGGAGGACAGTTCCGATTTTTGATTCTGTCTCAAATTGAGAAACCATCCAGGAATTTTATCTGATTTGAATGGAGCGCCCCGGATTATGCCTATTTATAATCAGATTTGATATGATTATGACAAGATGTTAGCCGGAACAGTTCCGTTTCTTGACTGTTTGTCTGAAATTGAGAAACCACCGAGAAATTTTCCCTGATCTGAATAAAGTGTCCCGGATCATGTTTACTTATATGTAAGTAGTTCATACTTTAAAAAAACAACTTAAAAATATTAACCAGATTTAATTTTCAAAGAAGCTTCTCTGAAGTATTCTACACTACTTTTGTGATATGTAAGGTTATGGATAACATTTAATTTGGCAGGGAAAAGGAAGTGCATTTCTCTTTTCATTATCATTATTTTTTTGCAATTTCAAGAAGTATTTCGATGTATATGTGAAATTGTTAAATGCAGAACGTAGGTTTGAAATGTTATATTGACCAGTCATTGTTTTCTTTAGTATCGTTTGCTTACAGAAATGCTAATTTTTTAAAGGATAAATCA
The DNA here is from genome assembly GCA_013235015.1 of Araneus ventricosus. Taxonomy (NCBI): domain Eukaryota; kingdom Metazoa; phylum Arthropoda; class Arachnida; order Araneae; family Araneidae; genus Araneus; species Araneus ventricosus. The sequence continues at coordinate 455,557 of BGPR01000535.1, forward strand.
TGTCTAAACTGATCATACTTTCCAAATTAGCCGGGAATTTTTCTTGTATATGAATAAAATGTTTTGGGTTACCTTTTTTATTAATAAATTAATATTTCATAACGAAAGATTTTAAAAAATTAAATTATGCTTAATTTTAAAAAATAAGTATAATAAGCTCCTGAAGATTTCTTCATACTAGCTTTCATCATACATAGAATAGATTAATTCCATTATTATCCAATTGGAATTTCATTCCTTTTACATATTTTGTCCAAAAGTTGATACAAATCTACAATTTCGATGTCAAGATCACATATCAATATAGTAACTCCATTATTATGCATTCGGAACATCATTACTTTGACTTATTTTATCCAAAAGTTTATGCAAATCTACGATTTCGACGTCAAAATTCCATATCAGTATAGTAACTCCATTACTATGCATTTGGAATTTCATTCCTTTGACATATTTTGTTCAAAAGTTGATGTAAATCTACAATTTCAATGTCAAGATCACAATCAATCACAACCTTTATTTAAATATTCGGTTGCGTTTTTGAGTTATCATGTTCATACAGATATTGATAGACAGACAGAAGAGACAGTCTACCAAACCAGTCAGTCGATAATTCAACACATGTATACAACTTTGGTATAAAGACCATTATATACTAAAATTGTATGGTGTAATTACACTGAATATTAATGATTTTCGTCATATGTGGGATTGTGCTATCGTAGTATCGATGGAAAGTGACCAGACGTCTCGAATTAAACGGGATAATATCTGTTTTTCAATCTTTAGGCCAACTTGATATAATACCTGTCGCGACTCCTCTTCCAACGAGTGACGTAACTGGACGAACTGACTGAAATAATATGTGTAAATAGACATTCGAACATTCTTGAATGTGAAATTTTGTATATAGTCAAACTTTTCTTAATGTGTGTATTTTTAAAGAACCTTTATCATCATGTAAATAACCATTGCTTTGTTATAGTTGAGTGGCAACAGTTTGTTTACTCTTGTGCGGGGAGAATGTAAATAGCCAGATGCGATTTCGCCACCATCAATAAAAGACGTGTTCGTTTTAGTGGCTTTCCCTTCCTTTGCATTGGATATGGATTCAATAATTATGTTTCAGAAAGTGGATCCCCAGCTCTCAACAGCGCTCCCGGCGCTTTGAGGTAGGCGTAATTTATTTAATTTGTTGATTTTAAGTTTAAAGTATTGTGACAATACCCGTTTTTCAATCTTTAGCCCAAACTGATCCCTCCCCCGTGATAACTAAGACATCCACAGTTGAAAGTTCGGGAAATCTGGTCCTTCTAGTTTCGTATCAAAGTTAACGCAAAAGTAAATTTAATCGTTTGTGCCAATGAGTCCCTGAATTCAGCACGTGTGGAATTCATACGTTTCTTACATTCTCAATCCTTTCGTCGGAACCCTGAAGTTATTGTTCACGCTTTTCTCTTTCTCAACAGGAATTTCCTTTCTGTCACTTATCATAGCCAATCTCGTAATAGAAACCTAATGAAATGAAAGAACAGAAGCTGTAAGAGTTTCAAAAAGAAACTATTCAAAAATCATGAATGATCCTAAACTGTTCGGATTGTAACTAACTCAGAAACTTGTGTGCTGCTTGAAGAGTTGCAAACTTTTCTTTCTTTCTTTGTTTCTTCGATTATAAATATATATATATACATTTGAAATACGGCGTTCCTGTGGAATGAATATTTCCGATGCGACACATAATTGAAATCTTTGGAAATAATGTTTATTCGATTAAACCTAATTAATAAATCACTTGCCTTTTCAAAACAGACTTGTAATAATCCAAAGATTAGGGTGGGTCGAAAAAAAAAATAGATTTTTCGAGTATCGAATTCAAATAGGGAGAAAAAGTTGTATATTACCATGATAATCAACTGAAAAATATTTAAAAAATTATATATTTAATCTTAAAATCGCAAAAAGAGCCTGAAGTTTGGAAAAAATGACAAAAAACAACAAAATTTAAAAAATCTTCGAAAAAAACGATTTTTCGAGTATCAGATTCTAATAGGGCGCAAAAGTTGTGTATTACCATGCTAATCAAAGGAAAAATATGGAAAAAATTATACTCTTAATCTTCTGAAAAGAGACTAAAGTTTGTTAAAATGTTTGAATGGTAGCTCTTTGAAGTGAAGCAATCATATGAACTACAGCAACGGGCGCTGAATTTTAAGTACTATGTTGCGCACAACACCATTTTTCCATCCTGTGTTTCTTTTTGTACCTTTAAAACCAATTTATTCCAGTTCATTAATGTCAACATCATTATCTTCCAGGTATTTGAGAATACACTTGGTTATATCACTACCGGTTCCACTTGCTGGTGTGACGTGACCTACGCCATTTTCTGGGAAAATAGAAAAACAATTGACTAATTGTGAGAAATTGCCCATTATAAATTTCGAAGTAATTGAGAAGTTAGATGAAATCAATATAAATAAAACTGATCTTAGTAAAGATCAACAACATCTTCCAGATATTGTCAGAGCAATCCAGACAGGACAATATGTTCCAGATCTGGCCGTAAGAGATCCTGGACCTCTCAGTCACTCCCGATGGCTAACTTGTGCAAACTGGGTCTTATGCTTGTTCATTTCCCAAACAAGCCCTACGAGCGAACTCAAGATGCTTGTTAACGAATTTTTTTCTACGTCTGTTTTCCTATGTAAAAACTTCTTCTGAATGCAACGAGACCCTTCCCGTCCATTTCCTTCGAGTTGTTTTCGAGAAAATCGCGAAAGCAGCCTCCTGAGTTGAATGTGGAAGCTAGTACGGTTTAGTACATCATGAAGACATATGCTACTGTCTGGTTTGCCATTAAAAGATACCCGTCCGTCAAATACGGTTCTAAGCATAGAAAGAGTGCATTTTATAATTTAAAATACCACAATGAATTTGTTAGACTGTAAAAACCTCTATTTTTTACCTAAGCTCTAAAATTTGGGCCTTTTGCGCGAACCCAAAATGTAGTGCATGGTTTCTAAATATAATTTTTCTGTCATCAGGCAACTAAAATTAAGTACTTAGACACTATTAGAGACAAAAATCTGTAGCCTGTAAAATTTTAGCGTAGAGTTCAATATTGTTGATTTTTGTCATTTTTTCCAAACTTTAGGCTCTTTTCGTGAACTGAAGATTAAAAGTATAATTTTTTTCCATATTCTCCCTTAGATTAGGATGGTAATATACAACTTTTGCACTCTATTAGAATTCGATACTCGACGATTTTTTAAATATTGGTTTTTTTTTTTTTTTTGTCATTTTTTCGAAACTTTACGCTCTTTGCTAGATTTTAAGATTAAAAGTATAAATTTTAAATTTTTTTTCCATTGATTATCACGGTAATACACAACTTTTGCGCCCTTATTTGAATTCGATACTAAAAAAAAAAATCGATTTTTTTCGACCCACACTAATAGACATGAAACCGCTACGTTGATACCTAAATTTAAAACACAAATGTTCGGCGAAGCATCCCAATATTTAGAATTGCCGCATGAAACTGAATTAAGGAAAGAAATGTTTGTTTGGCCACATGGAAATTTTCAAAACTTTCATGGTCTAGATGAACAATGGATTTTACTTATTACATCGGATCTCTTAGATGATGAGCGTCACATCTACTCTATTTATATAAAAAGATAAATCAAGATCTGTTCTTTTTTATGAATCACTATATAGCAGACTTTTTTATATTCTATATAATATATGTGTTTCGTATCATTCTTTTTAGAAATCATCAGACTTTTTCTTATGTTTTGAAATTAACAATCGTAATTACTGTTAGAAAAAGCATATATTTCAGCATATCAAACAGTTTTTTTTAACCATCACCTCATTTCGTCTGAAATAAATTTTCTAGGACTAAGAAAATTAATGAAACATTAATTAAAGACAAATTAAATAAATGGATCGAATAACTGAAATTTTATACAGTTATTTGATACGGTTATGAGTCCAAACAAATTTTCGCTCATGAAAACAAAAAATTATAGATTAATAAGGTTTGTCTAATGAGAATCAAATCTTGACTAAATATTACTAAAGCAGGATACTATATATTTTCCGCATATAAAAATAAAATTATACATTTCTATTTTATGACATTTTCTTCAATTAAAATTCTACGATTTTGCTCTTCCTATTCTTTTCTTTTGTTCTATAACACGGTTTCGCTGAGCATTTCATAGGAAGAAATTGTGGTTAAAAACATTTACTTGTGCATTGAATGACTTGAATGATAAGGAATAGCTCCAAATCAGATTCCTTTCCATGATTGTATTTATTAATCCATTAATGCCCAAGTCGCATTTTTTCAATAACATTTTGTATACTAATATTACATCTCGCGAAATTACCTGGAAAATTATTAAAAAACATCTTGTCTGAAAAGTTTATGTATTAATGCCTTATGTAACTCTAGCTTTCCTATTTAGGCAAAGATCTATTAATACCAAAAAAATCTATCAAAATCTAAAATTATGTGAAATTAAAAAATTAAACATATTCTTACAATTATAATGAAACGTATATTTGTTAAACGCAAGTAAATTAATTGATAAATAATTGAACAAATTTACCCTATTGCAAAAACTACATCCGAGTCTGACTTGAAAATGAAAAGGCTCTCTTATCAACTGATCGCTTGATAAGTGCTACCATCGATTTAATATAAAAAGAAACGAATTCTTAAAAATACTTTTTTTGTAAAATTTATGTTGAAAAAATAATTCCCGAGTGTAAATGATGCTTCATTAGAAGCGACCCTTGATACTCAAGAATATAACAGAAACATCTGCTGCTATTAGTTGTTAAAATATTTGAAGTTCAGAATGGAAATCACGTAATATCACTCACACGGAAGCATAACAGCGCATTGTCATCTAACATTTAGCTGCACGTTTCTTGCAATGTGCTCTGACTTCATATCCATTTTTACTTTCTCGTATACGAAGTATACAAAGAGAAAGTATTGTAATCGTCAAAAAATTCGAACTCGAGATTTTGACGAATCTCCACGTTTTAGACCTCTCCGAGTCCGAAAAACACAATTTTGGAATTATGTCTGTCTGTGAACACGATAACTCGAAAACTATTAGAGCTATGGGGATGAAATTTGGTATGTGGTCTTTACACATAATTTGTAGGTTTCTATCAAAATTTTGGACAAAATCCATCAACGGGAAGTCTGTCTGTATGTCCGAAGTCATGTGAACACTATAACTCAAAAACTTGAATAGCTAGATGGATAAAATTTGGTACACATTTTTATCGTCATGGATGTAGGCCCGTATAAAATTTTGGGCCAAATCCGTCAAAGGGTTAACTGTCTGTCGGCCTGTATAATTTACCATTGAAACCAATCCGCTGTCTCCACGCGCATGCGTACGGAAGCAATCGTCTGTGCTCACGAAAGGAGCGAATTACGTCAGTTTGTCCTTGAGACGGCGAGAGTGAAACCTAGCAGTGTGCGATAGATGCGTTTTAATCGGTACGCATCTCTGAATTCTTTACCTAGATATTTTTCAATCACTATAATGAAAAACATTCTGATAGTCACTGGATTCTGGATAACAGTAGGTTCGAATTTTTTTAGCCACGCGGGGGAAGGAGAAACGGCACCTTTGGGGGAAGTATACGAGAAAGTTTAGGGGTGAACACTCCCGCTGGTTTTCTCCAGAAAGATGTGCAAAATGCACGAGGAAAAGGTCTTATCGGGCTTTACGCCTTTTTCAGCCAAATAGAACGGATCGAAAAAATAATATCATTTAACTGGCGCCCTTTATACGTGCTTAGCCTCTCATAATGACGGCCACTTCCCCTTGCTACGCCACTGCTCTGCCAGGAACGAGCCTGGAATCACGTGTTGGTCATTGAATTATTTGATGCGTTTTACCAAATTTAATTAATTAAGTTGCAAAATTCAAAAAAGTTAATTACAAGATATTTATTGTTTATCTCTATAAATTCTTTTTTGACGTGTTTAGAATTGTGTGCATAGGTTAAATAATAGTAACAGTGTTTTCTTGGTCTGTCACTTTAAATTAACTTCCCTTGGCAAGATAAATTAAAATGATCTTTATTAAGAATGTAACCATGATAAGCATTTCATTAAAGCTCTATTTTCTGAATTTTTTTCTAATAAATTGTATATAAATGAATCGTTAACCTTGTTAAATATTTACAGAATTTTTCAGAATTATATTTATAATCAATATCTATGCATGTAACATATCTGCTTTATATTTTTAAATATTTTTCTTTCCGTTAACGCAGTGATTGTATTCGTGAAATTCTAGAAATTTGCAACACGAGAGACTGTTTTAAAAAGGAGACATGCTGCCATCTATCGTGTGAAGAACTAACTAACGTTAATTTTCGGCTTGTCGATCTTTGAGATTTATTGACGCATTACACTTATGACTAAGATGCGCCACACACATATGACCAACCTTGCATTTTATAATAAACCTTGAAAATTGTAAAACAATTTCATCTTTTGTAAAAACTATCTCATGGAAAGGCATAATAAAGATAAAATTTTGCATTTATATTCAGAATCGTTACTTGAATCATATTTATACTTTAAAGCAAAGAAATAGTAGATATTTGCAGTGGCGGAATAACAGGGGCGTGATAGTGTCACGGTTTAAGGTGTAAGGGGACTAACGCGAAGACAAATTATTAATGCCTTTGCTTCATGTTCTCAAAGTCATATATGACGAGGGACATAAAAATAGTGTAAAGGGTAATAGCGGGCGCCATTTCCCCTTGATACATCACTTAAGCGGGGTTTACACGCGAACAGTAAAACCGACAGTAAGCTGTCGCTGTCAAGTTCGGACAGAGACTTGCCGTGGCCAGGTTAAAACTTTTATGATTCTGCGCATGCGTCATCTCTTACTGTCGGTTTTACTGTTCGCGTGTAAATCCCGCTTTAGGACCTTTTGGTAGAAACTAAAGGTTACAAATGTAAAGCCCGTATAAAACTGGAAAGGTTTTTCATAATCTCAAATGAAATTACTTCCTTATTTTTAAAAAAAAAATACAAATGAGAATAGTGTCTATCGTCGATGTTTCAGTTAAAATAATGAATTAGATATTTTGAAAATAAATTTAAATAAATAAATTCAAACAAATCAATAAATTATAAATTGTACTAAGATAACTTTTCTTGATCTATTCTCAGTTTTGGATTTGGTTCAGAAATTAATGAAGTTTTAAGTTTCTGCAATCATTGAGAAAGGAAGGGGAAATGGTAGCCACATATGATTTAAACAGAGTTGATAATTATCCTGCTAAGTTCTGTCATCAGAATAATTAAAAAATTTATTGTTATGTTGCCTCCAAAAGGTAGAGTTTCTATTTTCAGTGCTTTTTTCATCGAATTTAAGATGCAAATTTGGTTTAAAGCGCAGGAGGAAACCAAATTGTTATTACAAGATAAATAATTTCCTTTTTCAGTATTAGAGTTAAATAACACGTTCCAGAAAATCAGTCTGACGATAAAAAATAAATTTTCATTAATATTATTAAAGAGGAATTATCATAATTTTTTTATGTAAAAAAAATTCTGTGTTGTATGTGCATGCAAGAACGCTTACGTATCACTGCAAATATTATTTAAATTAAACAAATGCGATATATGTTTTGAGTTGAGTTTTAAACGGCTCAAAGAAGAATCAAATGAAATTTATAGATTTTTTTAAGGGGTTCTAGATTATTTTTTCTTTCATGCAATTTAGAAAAGCAAGGTTTTTCTATTTATGTTTTCATTTTGCATTCTAATAATAACTGTAAATAAAACTTTAACTTCTCTCATATAATGCATATTATTCATATTTTAGTTTTTGTTTACATTTTCAACTTGAATGTCAAGTATCATTTTTTTTAATGTTT
>BGPR01000535.1:463504-487082 GCA_013235015.1 Araneus ventricosus
GGAAATAAATATCATTGTCGTTAATGTTCTGTCTGCTGAATTTTTCATCGTGGTACGATAATTCACAGTCCCGTTTTATTTTACGATGCAAATAATACTTCTTGTTTATTACAAAAAAATAATTAATAAAAGTTTTTGTTTATATGACACAGATTTGTATTAAAAAAACAGACTGCCGCAAAATACTATTGATCAGCACTTCGATTTTTTTTTATTAATTCTTAATGCCAAAATTTTAAACACGAATCCATTAAGTCTCCATTAATCAATAAAATTATAGCTTATTTCTGAAACCTTCATAAAACCTAACCTTGAAATGAAGACATCCATAAAAACAGTCCTTAATGCTCTTGAAGAAAGGAAAATTTGCGTAGATGAAAGTTTAAAGAGGAGAGTTCTCTGCCACTTTATACCTGGATGGATAAACCATCACTCGTAATTAATGACCGATAAAATTATGTGTGATTTCCCTGTGGTTAGATTTATCACTTCAAACGTATTCAATGACTTAGTTGACTTTCTATTAATTAATATTCTCATCTTATGAAGTTATACGGCGTTTGATTTCAGAGTATGGGTTGAGAAATTAATAGCCTTTTTCTCAGTCACATCAAATTGATTGATGGTACCTAATAAGATATATTTCCAATGTTTAATGATGCAGGTCATTTTATGGTCGCCAACAGCCCATTGTGGTTCGCCAAAGTGACAAATAAAAGCATACCGTTCTACACATAAATCATTGGTGAGACATATAAGCAAATTTCTCAAATCAGCCAATGCTGTTACATGTTCTGAATTAAGTCTTAAGTAAATGATTAAGTTAAGCAAATGATTCGCTTTATGAAGACCGTTTATTTAGCGGTGTGTACAGCGACAATCCTGTACATTCTGTCCATTTGGAACAACCGTAGCTTAATGTACCATTTACTTCTCTTTTCAGTTTGATTTGTCATGATTAACAAAGACTAACATTCACCTGATGGAATGATCAAGTAATGTACAACTGCTTTCAAAATGTTTGTATGTTCAAGTCAGAAAAGGCTTAATTTACTCTATAGGCTTAGAGAAATATTGTTTATAATGTTACTGTGTGACAAATAAAAGCAAGCCGTTCTATGCATAAATCATTGTTTAGACATATTTGGAAATTTCTCAAATCAGCCAATTCTGTTACATGTTCGGAATTAAGTCTCTCAGTAATTATTATAAATGATTATCTTTCTAAAGACCTTTTATTTAGCTGTGTTTATGGCGACAATCCTGTAAATCCTGTACATTTTTAACACCCGCAACTTAATATACCATTTACTTCTCTTTTCATTATAGTTTGTCATGATTAACAAAAATTGACATTCAACTGATGGAATGATCAAGTAAAGTACACCTGCGTTCAAAATGTTTATATCTTCAAGTCAGTAACTTATTCTATAGGCTTAGAGAAATGCTTATAATGTTACTATGTTACAAATAAAAGTATACCGTTCCATAAATTATTGGTGAGACATACTTGCAAATTTCTCAAATCAGCCAACGCTGTTGCAGGTTCTGAATTAAATCTCTCAGTAATTATTGTAAATGATTCACTTTATGAAGATCATTTTTATTTAGCGGTGTGTATAGCGATAATCCTGTACTACATCCTGTTCAATTTGTAACAACCGTAGCTTAATGTATCATTTAGTTTTCTTTTAATTAATGTTTGTCATCATAACTAAAGGCTGATTTTCACCTAATGGAAGTATCAAGCAATGTGAGCTTGCATGTAAGCTGTTTATATGTACAAGCCAGAGAAGGTTTAACTTACTCGTATTCTAATGGCGTAGAAAATGTTGTTTAAAAACGTGCCATTAGAAGCTCCACTGATGCCCAAAAAGCTTACTGACTGTCCATTTGTAACAACCGCATCGTAATGTACCGTTTAGTTTTCCGTTCGTTATTGTTTTTCATGATAGCAACAGATTCACTCCCATGTAAAGGAATGATCAATACCTATATTACCTGTTATGAATACCTGTATTTAAGCAGATCAGTACATTATTGAGATTTGGTTCATCTAAAGAGATTCTTCAAAGAACGAAAGACATGGTAATTACATATTTCGAACTCCGTTCAGCATGAGCAACGGTGAAGGCTTTTCAAAACAACATCCACCAGTTCTTGAGTCATCCTTGTCAAATGTAACATGTTAGCTTGCTTTTAACATGATAAATATTTTTAGGCTGTTTATACTTTGCATAAATTGAGTGATGCGAAAGCATTCAAAGCGCTCTACAGGGCAGTGTTTTGAACCTAGAACTATCAAATTTGTCAGTTAGCTATTTCTTGGGTTGTAGGTGCTCACCAAGAGAGCGTTTCTCAAAGTTTTAATTATATTTTTACTTAATTAGCAAATAATCGAAATTTAAAAGCTTTCCCTCAATAACTTTCCAGGACATTGTCTAGCAGAATCCATTTTAATACCACTTAATTTTTTTATAAAAAAATTAGCTTTTTAGTTATACAGTCGACGCTCGTTATAACGACCCTCTGCGTATCACAGCAAAAGGTCTTTATAAAGAGCGGTCGCTATAGTAGATATAATTAAAAGATGTACACATGCACGCTCAGCAGTTGCGTAAAAATAGGCTATTTTTAAAGAGATTCCAAATAAATACTCAAATTATTTTTTGTCATTGGTATTAAAAATAAAATTTTATCAATTAAAAATATATTTCTAAAATAGATTTTAAAGTAGAAAATAAAAGAATTTTGGAAAAATACCGGGAAGAGTATCCGCTGAATTCGGACGTTGTATTGGGATTAGACGACACTGGACGGTCGTTATACCGGAAGTAAAATAACATAGAGAGCATAGGGAAACACAGTTGGGGATTTTATCACTGGTCGTTATAATGGAATGATCTTTATAATGAGTGGTCGTTATAACGAGCGTCGGCTGTATATTTTATTATCATGCAGTTTTTTTCTTTTATTTTAATAAATGTTTCAAAATTTATGAACCAAACGGTTCATACAATTGATTTTTCCAATCATTCGCTATTGAATTACTCGGTATTCTGTTTAATTGTGGCGTCGGCTTTCACAAAACTTCGTACTCAATTTTAATTTTTAAAAATATTAAATTTAAATTTACATTTCAAAAAATTTGCTTTAGTTGCTTTTTATTTTTATTTTTTACTATGCGAAAATTTCTTTCAAGTTCAATGGAAATATCTGGAATTTTGTATTGTCTTGATATAATTTTATAAATTTGTAAACTTTATTTAGAAAGGCGGCTAAATAGTGACCCAATAAATAATGCTTCTTAACATGATAACCTCATGCTACAATGTTTCAGACTAAAGGTTCGAATTTCCTTTGTCTTTTTATAAGGTTTTTTTCGTAATTTTTTAAAAATTTATTTCATTTTCAAGAGAATAAAAATATCCCAGGAAACTTCATCTGAACGAAAGAGAAAGGAACTATCGGACTAGGATAAAGTCTGATTTTCTTAAAAACATATAACCGGGACTACAAATCCAAATATGCACAATTATTCCATTTTTTTTTCTAAAACGGTTATTTGCGAATAATTTGTATAAGTTTCTCACAATTGATCAACACTTGAGACAATAAAGATTATTCAGAATTCATTTTCCTCATTCTTTTCTTTTTCAATGTCACCATTAACGTTGTTTTGGAAACGTTGTGTTTATCAAGTGTTTGCGTTTTAAGGAGATAAGTTTCTGTCTTGTTCAAACTAGATGAAAAGTCATATCATGTCCTAAGTTTGCTCACATGATACGTTGATGATAACAACGGAATGATTTGGTTCCCCTTTAAGTATCAGACACAACGGTTATTTTTTACGAAGCTTAGTTATTAACTGTGGAAATCTTCGGTAACTTTTGCAGTAATAACCAAAGTTATGTTATTTCCTTTTTTACTTTCATTTATATGAATTATACAAGAGAAAGTTCTATAATCGCCAAAACACTTCGACCTCGAAATTTTGATGAAGCTCCCTATTTTAGATCTCCGCGGGTCTCTTAATGTTTATCATATGACCACGTATTGTCTTCACTACTCAAACATTATTTAAAAAATAATTTTTAAAAAACGTTTTTTGTAAAGATCAGCCCGAAAAATAATTTCCTATTATTTTTTGTAATTTTTTAAACCAAAATATAAATAACCATAAGTTTGAATTGTCATTATAAATGTTGAAATTATCAATATGAGATCCTGCCATTTTGAAAGAATTGCTGAAAATTCATTTGTACAGACCTACTATCTAAGTTCTAATTTTACGGTTTAGACACCAATAATTAAGTTCTATGGATTTAAGAGTAAAATTTTGCTGTCAGATCTTAAACTTCGTATGACCATCAACTATTAGTCATTTTATGATGAAAAAACAACTAAATTATATCTTCGCTAAGACAAAATAAATTTATGGTATCACAATACAGAAAACCTTGACATGAACGCCATCTATATGGAGGTACATTGAACCTCCATATAGCTTATAGAGGTACATTGAACTCAGTGGCATGCACTCAACCGAAGCAAGTGAAGCAGTGCTTCAGTAGCAATTCGTTTTCTTAGGCTGTCTGTGTCCCAATTTCTTTTCTCTCGAAAACTTTCAAAGGAAGAACTTTCCTTTTCATTTTTTGGCGGTACAGACGAACCCCCCCCCCTTATTGTGTGAATGAAAGTGCTGCAGAACAAATCTCTGTACACCCTCAATATATCTGGCTTTCCAGCAAATTGTGGGCGCGGTGTGAAAAATGCTTGTTTAAAGTAAGCAAGTGATTCGTGCTTCAACCCATCAGCTATTAGTTCTGCTGTGTTACACTCATGACATAATATTCTTCTTCCTCACGTGACTTTTAGGAGCTGGTGTGGAGCATGCACATGTGCGCGCAGAGGAAAAAATTACGAAATGAAACTTTTTAAGACTGATTGCATTTTTACGAGCACAAATGTGTAATCATTAATAATAATATAATAAATGCTAAAGTATGTCTATCTGTCTGTCTGCCTGTTTGTTACGCTTTCACGACAAAACTACCAAACCGATTTGGATAGAAATTGGCAGAGTTGTAGCTTGAAACCCAGGAATGAATATAGGATATGTGATTTCATCATAAATTCAATATTTTTCACTGCAGACAACAATTAAACAATTAACAAACAAGCCCTTTGACTCAGAGAATTGCGATGAAGATTACTGCTTTATTTTTCAATCAACTGTCATGTGATCCTAAAGGAATGCGCAAACATTTGGAATAACTTATTTTTAAAATACTTAAAAAAGCGTAAGAATGTGGAATAACTTATTTTTAATGTCAAACATCACGTGATCATAAAGAAAACCACGATTATGTGATATTGTCGAGAAAATAAATAATTAATTAATTTATGGAATAATAACTGAAATTACTCAACTCTACGCTTGATTTTCATTTTTTGAAGTTTGCGGTCTATTTAATTTTAGTTATTTATATTTGTATCTTTTCCTTATCAGAATTTATTCAAGAAATTGTCGATAAATTGACGCCGGGACAGAAATCTATTGATAGATATAATATAGTTGCAAGAGTTTTTAGATTAAAATTTAGAGACTAATGTTAATTATAACTAAAGGAAAATATACGAAGATTTATTTTGTTTTATGTATTCTTTTGAATGGTAAGATGATAACATATAGCATGGTGGATGATATATTCCACAGATTGTAAGGGCCTGATGATAGCATTGAGTACAATGATATAATTTACAATAACGGAAAGTATATGAGGAATAGAGAATGGTTGTTGAATTCGTAATTTTGGCACTGACTAATGCAAGTTTAGGTCAGATAAATTTTTAAAAAAATATATCACAAATGGACGGAGGTATTACAGAATGTCTATGTGTAGATGCGCTAATGGGCAATAACAAGTAACATCATAACCTGTAGAGTTCTTCAACTCCTTAGAATTGTCAGGGGTAACTTGCGACAAGCTGAGATTAAAAGTCGGTGTGCCAGTACTATTGATACGTAATCTCGTTGTATCGAGACAGCGCACTGGCACACGGTCACAAATTACACACGTAAGTCCGAACGTCGTGAGAGCTACTGTTATGACTGGCTTAGCGACAGGAGAGAGTGCTTTCATTCCACGCATTCCGATAATACAGAAGGATTTACCACCCAAGTTTAAAATGTAACATTTCCCTTTAAAAAAATCCTTTCCCATTCTCACACTGTAAAAAATATCCGTTTTTTACCCGGACTTTTTCCGTATATTTGACGGTTTAAAGCTGTTTTGTTGACAAAACGGTTTTTCACCGTTTTCCGCTCCAGCCATAAACGGTTTAAAACCGTCAGTTCAAATTCTATTTTTCGTCAGATTTTATTGCTTTTCGTACGATAACTTTCCCTTTTCTTAAATGTAATTTTATTGCATTCATTTCATGTTTTTAATAGGGTTCCATCTCCGCTGTTGTTTATACATGTTGCAGTAACCTGTTGTCACTCATGGAAGCTAACCTTAAAACACGTGTTCTGGCAATAGTTGAATTTTGCACCATTAGGTGGCGCCACGAGAGCTATAGTGACTTTAAAACTCAAATAGATTATTTTTACTTCATTTTATGAAGTCTCCGGTGGTCTAGTGGTTAGATCGACTGCCTTTTATTTCTATGAACGCGGTTTCGACCCCAGGCTTGGAGGAGTTAGAAATTTTGTCACTATCTTGCATCGAAATCGTCCAAGTAAGTTCAATTAAAAATTATATTGATTAAACTAATTGAAATTAATAATTAAGCCTTGATTAATTAATATTCCTAATTGATAATACACATCAGCAAATTTCAACTCAACTCGAACAGAAGGCGAAAAATAACTCAACTCAGTCGATGACGTCACATTTACGGGATTTTTTTTTACAGTGCAGGGCCCAACACTCTAAGTTTCAGGCGTACATACGGAAAAACCAATTTCCCCATGGGCAACTATATGCAGAGTGTTCACGTGTGTCCAGCCCACAAAACCTCTACATCCGTGCAAAAAGCGTAAAAAAAAAAAAAACGTAGTATACAAAAGTGTATTAGCATAGATAAACAAATTATCTAACTAAAACAGCAGATACTCCTATTAGTCGTCCTATGATGTATTATCAACCGTCAAAACTTTTAATTTCCCCTTTCAACATGTAACGAAAGATTTACATTCGTGAATTTAAAAAAAAATTAGTAATTCAAATTCTTCGCGTAATAAGTCGTGGGTAACAGCTAGTATTATAATATATTAACATTAGTAAAGCTTGTATGGATAATATCGTGCTTTCTTTATGTATTTTAAAAATTCGACTCCTTCAGTAGATTTTGGAACCGTAGCACGCCACTGACTGAATCTTGAATCTACCGAAAGAATTCAAAGCTGGATTAACCGTACAATGACGTACATTCCCTTTTCATGACAGTCACGTGGCAACATAACTAAAGAGCGTCATCCAATATATCAAAGCAACGTAGTTTAGCATGCCATTTAATATTTAATTGCACGTCGTCTTATGCTGTGAGGTCACATCCTTTTTCCTTCTGTAAAATACGCTATTGATTCCAAGATAAAATCGGCACGGCGCGTTTGTTGCCACGTGGGCACAAATTAAGTCCATTCCTATATATTAAAGGAAATATTAGCAAAAAATATTTTAAAAAAATTCTATGTGCACCATGAACAAATCTTGATCTTTCATCCTTACGCTTGAGTAAAACTATGGTAAAATAAAAAGTAAGTATATTAAAATATCAAATTTCAAATCTAAAAATTCTGAGTTTGTTGTTGAAGGTTTCTATTTTGATTTTTTATAACAATTTTCACAAACAGTTTATTATTGTAAATTTCTCGTTGCAAGAGTGGACAAGTAGTAATAAGTTAAAGCAGTGGCTGCTTTGATGTCAATAAAAGGAAATCTTTATTATTACACAGATTAACTACAAAACACTGACTAGAATTTACATCGTACAGATTTATGGAATAAAACACAATGCATATGCATAATGGCTGATAAATTTTTCAAACAGAATTATGAATCATATCGGTTGTTTTCATGACAAAAAGTGATTATAAAAATAATAACAAAACCATATTTAAAATGATAAACTTCATTTTAAATTTGCTGGTTTTTCAATGAACTTTTACGCATCAAGCAAACGACGGACAAAATTGGACGCAGTTATGCATTAAAGAACAACTACAATTTTATGGATTTCGAATTCATTTTTGAAAACTCACGTAATAGGGTGTAACTTACCGTGCAGAGTTGTACCAGTTACGATCCAATCCATTAATGCAGCTAGAAAGATGTAACAGAATTTTTTTCTGTAATGTATTGGGAAGGTAGCTATATCGCAAAATGGGTAGTTAGGGCATGGTTTCTCATTTCACATCAGTGTCCAATTAATTAAAATAAACAAGCAACGAAAATGTGTTAGACAATGATTAGGAGTTTGTAACTTGTTTTCAAAACAGTTTTTTAAATTCAATAAGAAAATGTTAACATCTGCTCTATATTATGTTGATATCCCGTTTGTAGGTTTTATCAAATGAGGTCAAAGAAGAAAGAGTTTTGTTATAAAAACTTATACGAAGAATTTTTATTTAGTTTTTCAAAATAAAATGCTTGAAATTTAAAGTACAACTATTTCTGACATATATTTTAGAAATCATTTTCTTTTACATATATCCGTACTTAGAAAATTATTAAAAAGACCCAAAAATTTCTTTTTTAAGATACAAACTGAAGATGTTTACCAAAAAATAATGAGGAAAAAAATAAAAACGTAAGTTTAATCCTAAAATCCCACGTATATTATTATAACAAAAATGATGAATGACTGTTTCAAAAATAATGAAAAGCTAGAACTTACCCTATATTGTTTTGGTTTATAATTCCATTTGTAGACATCGTCGTACGTGATCAATTAGGAAATAGTTTTGCATAATTTAAGATAGCTTTCAAAATAAAATGATTCAACTATTTCTAACATAAATTTATTTTTTTTGAAAATATCTGTACTTAAAAGAGCTGAAAAGAACCGAGAAATTTCTTTTTAAGATATGTTACAAATCAAAACTGTTTACCTAAATATAATGAGGGAAGAAATGAAAGTTTGTACTTAATAGGTTAAAACCCAAGCATGTTGAAATAACAAAATATACGAATGATAGTTTAAAAAATAATCAGAAGCTAACACTTGCTCTATATTGTTTTGGTTTATAAATCAGTTTGTGGGTTTTAACGAATGGGGTCAATTAGCAAAGAGTTCGTATACTTTAAAATAATTTTCAATAATAAAATGAATGAAATTCAAATGTCAACTGTTTCTGAGATAAATTTTAGATCTTTTTGGAACATCTGTTTCTAAAAACGTATTAAAATGGAATCACAATTATTTTAAATGAGTGATTGCGAACTGAAAATGTTTACCTAAAAATAATGAGGAAAGAAATGAAAATACGCGTCAAATAGATTGAAATTCCAGGTATATTATAATAAGCAAAATGTATGAATGACAGTTTCAAAAATAATGCGACCAACAGAAATGAAATGAAATCAAGATCATCTAGATGAAAGAGAACTAATTATATTTCTCTGGGGTTAGCGCGGGCCCGCACGTAGTAGACAGCTCCTGCACCCCTCCGACTGCCCTTGTACCATGTCTTGATGTCCTTCCACTTGAAAACAACCGCAAAGCCGAAAGCCAGAACGACCAACAGTCCGGCAGCTAATCCCACAGATACGGTCTTCACCACGTTCGCATGATGGATCTCGCTTTTGGCGATATCACTGCTGTAATAATTGCATTCGAAGAGATTTACATCCATGTTGTATATTAAGGCGTTGCGGAGTTTGGCGGGCTCATTGCATCTGTTGAAAAACATAAAACACAAATATTTAATTCTAAATATCATTTAATAAAACAAAAATAAATATTCTTAGTTAAATATGTTTGTTTATTACTTAAAAACAGGATCTTTTAATTTTTTTTTCTCTCGTCGTCTCATTATTGCTGAGAAATCACTCTGTGACTCGATTTATAAATTTAAACTTATTTTGCAGCAACAAAGTATAAACAGTAAAACTTCCTTAGTTCTTCGTTCAAGAGACGGCAGCTAACATTCTGCAGTAGCGCTTATTTTTTAACTTTTTAAAACCAAATATGAAGAGTTGACCAGAAACAATTCTGTTCCCCGGGGGTCTTCTGGGGTGGGCAGTATTCAAATTTAAAAATGCAAGCATATATAAAAAGCATTGGCGAAATGTTTTATATTATTTTGAAAGAAAATTTAATGTCTTGCAAGATAATGTATTTTAATTCTTTTTATTCATATTTTTTTTGTGTGTATTTTCAGATCATTAAAGTTCAATCAGATCATTTTTCAAATGACCAAAGGAATTTTTACAAAAATAAATTTGAAAATTTAGAATAAATTTGAAAAGTCTCATGAAATGAGTAATAATGCAACACCAAAAAATAGACATTTCTCTACTATGTTATCACACTAAAATAAATTACAATGTAAGAAAATCTTAGAAGATAAGAAGGTTGAAGATCTTAGAAGAAAGAAGATAAGAAGGTTGGTTAATTAATTTGGGTTTTATGGTTCAAGGTCATGGTAGATTTGGCCTTTAATTGGCCTTAATTTGTGTTTCATGGTGCAAAACGTATGGTGTGGATAAGAAAAATCGATTTTAAAAATCATTAAAATGTGATATTCGCAGATTTGTAGTAGAAACTTTGTCTACGAAACCAATAAGCATTGAATTATTCTGTCAAAAATCACAACGGAGCAGGAAAAAGAAAAAAAACCCTACAGCCTTAACCACAGGAATTAGAAAAGATTCGGAAGATTCCAAGTTTGAGTGTCAGTTTTCCTAGTTTGAGGCGTATTATGCAGCAATTCAAGAAAATGGGAGTCCCATTAATCAATAATTTTTAAAAAATACAGCAAATATAACTAACTCACTGAAGAATCAAATTGATTATTACTTTTATTAAGTTGTAACTCACATAGCCTAAAATTACTTATCGTAAATACCTATATTATTAAGATATTTGAAAGAAATCAATAATCTGAGTTATTGAGTTTCACAATATAAAGATTTTTCTTAGATATATAAAAAAAAGTATGTCCGTAAGGATATCCACTTTCTATTTCAATTTCAGCGATAAATATCATTATTTACGACGCCCTTTTATTAGCAAAATATTTACTAAAAAAGCTTGCTGAAATATAAGCATAACTAAAAATTAATCGAAAAGACTACTAAGCGAACCTGAAGAAATACTAAGCACTGAAACATAATTATAATGGTAAGAAGTTAAAGAAGTATTAAAAATTTAGTTATAAACTTAAATAACATTTTTGTTCACAATAACTATACAAGAATCAGTTAAAACATTTATTCATTATGAACCTAACCTTTGCTACGTTTTTGTTTGCACTGTTTGCTGCCATTTTGTTGTTTTATAAAATAACGCTTTAACCGTCTTATAGAACAGAATGAATGACAGATTTTTTTAAGCATAGCAACGGCTGTTGAACAACTCAATTCATTATTCAGAATGAGGCTTAATTCGTGTTATAAAAATTTTGATATTTTATATATATTACTTGTAGAGCTGAACATTTTTCAAACTATATATTTATGCCTTTTATTTTGTTCCCACAAAGAAATACGTCCTGCAGTTGATAAAATATTTTAATGATTTTTTAAAGACATGCTTCATTTCCTTCAACTCCAAAATCTTTACAAAACTACATTTTTATTTCCTTCACGTAGCAGTTGTAAATTATGTGGGTGTATAAGCAGGTGTTTTTTAAAGCAACAAATAACATCAACACTTATTATAATGAAAAGAGAATTGTTTACTGTTTATGATTTGCACCATCTATTATTTTATATTCCCGTTCTTCATTACTGTATTGCTAAAATGGAAAATATTTCCAAAAACTTCTTGAAAGGGTAATAAATTATCAGTTATGCTCAATTTAATCAAATAAAGAGCAGTTCTCTAAACTTTAGGCGATGTAAAATGTTGATATATGCAGATGTTTTGATAACAACCAAACGACCTTCGGGTTGAAAATTAATGTAAGGGTTCCATTTGCTTAATTTAAAATGTGAAATGTTGCATATAAATTGGCAAAAAAAGTTGGTTTTCCGATAATCGGACCAGTACTTTTTCATTATAATTTTTCCAATATTGATATAATCGTAATCTTTAGTCAAAGCATGTTGTAAAATTAAGTTCTAAAGGAATAGAAGAAACAATAAATGTCATTATGAAGTGTTGTTATTGAAAAAGGGATTTGGGGAAAAGTTATTCAATTATTTTCATTAAAATGCTCTGCAGTTGAGTGAGGTTAAATGATGTTCCCCAAAGCATTCGGATTTTTTTAAAAATGTGTTACAGTTTTTCGATATTTTGTTTTGCAGAAAATATTAAAATATATTTTTAAGCGAAATAAATACTAAGTTTATTCATTTTTATATCTATATAAATACTAAGCAATATTTTTATAAATTTTATATCTAAAACGTCATTGTATTTGAAAATGCATCAAAATATTTCACAAAAATATCAAGGTATTTACAAGATACGGAGAAAAATGGCATTCATGGAAAAAATCTCCTTCGGCAAGCTGGAAGGCAAAGGTTTGTTCGGATGTATAAGAAAAAAAAACATTTATCTTCTATTTTCATTATGGTTAAATCTTCAAAAATGTAAGAGGGTAGAAGAGACTGCAAATGATGAGAGCTTTCTAACAAGGGGTAACATGATAGGTTAAAAGTTTTTTTCGGGTGGGTGAGAATCACTTTTCAGATCATAACTTCTAAGTACTTGCAGCTATCAAAATATTTTAAACTCAAAACTTCTTCTTTATGACAAGGCAACAATTCACCTAATTGGAATTTTCTTTCCATCTTCAATCTAAATGAAATTTTCAACCCCCCGCCAGTTCCACCCCGTTTGAGCTGGATAGCCCATCTACGAACTCGGTCGAGATTTTCACTATCTTTACAACGTATCCCACGCCGGTTAAAATTAAACCAATATTACTCCAGTATCGTCTTCATAAGATAACATGGCAAAAGCGTTATACATATATATATATATATATATATATATATATATATATATATGAATGCTATAACTTGTTATATATGATCTTATAAAAAAAAATAAACAAGACATATCATGAAGCCAATCCTATACTAAAAAAATTCATAATTTAAACAATACAGTCAAATCTAAAATAAATCTAAAGAATTGAAAATACTATAGATACCATGAACAAAAATTAAATTTAAACATTTATGTCAACAAGTAAAAAACTCTGTTGTTATTAAAAGTATTGAAAAAAGGCAATCCATATATATGGAGTTTTCAACAATTAATATAGCAGCTTGGCTGTGGACTAGCTTAAGCCAGGTTAAATTAATTTTGCTTTACAAACCATCCCTGTCACTATAGTTGTTGAAAAAACAGACAGGGTAATTTACCCTAAAATGAAAGAATTTAGGAAGAAAAATCATACACTAACCCTAACTAGAAAACATAACTATATGGAAAGAACTAAAATTCAAGATAAAATTATGTAAAACAACAATATATTGCACTAAAAACAACAATAAATACATCTTTCAATAAAATACCCATACTTATTCATTAAACTTCAAAATAATCAGTGTACTACCTATCCTTACTCAGGATTCTAACTTTTAATATATACGCCACTTATCCTGATATCACATATTGCTCACAAAAGATTTCAATATATATATATATATATATATATATATATATATATATATATATATATATATATATATATATATATATATATATATATATATAAAGTATAAAAAAGAAGCATAGTTTTAAAGATATTAATGTTTACTCTGTGCATGCTTTTGATTTTCAAAATTTATTCAATAGTATAGATATCAAAGATTTGATGAAAATTTTATTACAGATTTATGAAGATTTTAGCATAAATAAAATGATTAATATTAAAAAATATAAAACATTATTAGAAGTTATATTAAAAGAAAATTATATTAGTTTTGACAATAAATTATACCAACAAATTAAAGGTATTCCACAAGGTGGACCAGCAAGTAATGCTATAGCTAATTTATATTTACACTATTATGAAAAAGAAATTAATTACAATAATTCTCATACCATGTATAGATATATTGATGATTTATTAACATGTTCAAAAGTAAAAGAATATACACCACATATTGATTTTTATCAAGAGTATTTGATTTTACTTAAAACTATAATGAAGGTATTTCTTCTGCAGATTTTCTAGATCTTGAAATTAAAATAGTTGATAATAAATTAAGCACTGAGATTTATGATAAAATAAACAATTTTCAGTTTAATATAAATAGGCTTCCTTTTTGGAAAAGCAATATCAGTATGCAAATTTATAGAAACACCGTCCTGAATTATATTCATAGCAGTACTATTTTAATCACAGACAAATTAAAACAGAGATCATATATTGATACATTTATTGAAAATGTTTTGAGATATGGATTACCTATTAATTTTATGTTTGCTTATGTTAATAAAAAAATTTTAACACTTTTAAATTAATAGTCTTTTAGATTTATTTATTGTGAAGTGATCTTATTTTTGGAATTCATAAAGATAGAATTCATATTTCACTACATAGATAGATGGCGCCACAAGATTTAGAATAAGATTGCATCATTTAATTTTAAATATATTTCCATATTAATATATATTATTATAATGAGTTTAATTTAAATTTATAATTTAATTTGGTTTTTTAATGATGTTTAGTATAGTATCTATAACCTAATTTAGTAATAATATTTTCACATTAAATGCGAAACTATATTTTGTCTATAGCTCATGCCATTATAATAGCTAACAATATGAATTGGTAAGCATTTAGTTATTTTTCTCGTTTCTTATCTTGAAATATTTTGGAGATTTACTCCCATACTATTTGTTTTTCCAACAATTGGCTTTCTTAGAAGGTTGGCGCCTTTAAAATTCGAATTAATGCGACATATCAGTTCCCAAGGCTGATAAGCATTGGATTGTTGGAATTCCAATTTCTGGCTTGTCTTTTTCATAGTAATAATAATCTAAATAGTATTAAAACATTAGTTTTTAATCTATCTTTTTTTATTTCATTGTATGATTATTAATAAGGTAAAATTATTTTATTTTTAATTTTAATTTTATATATATATATATATATATATTTTAAAGAAGGGCGCTTTTGGTTTCTAAGGGTCATGATCGGTGTAGAGAAATTTTCGGGAAGTCATGTCATGAGAACCATTGCAATAGGTAGACTTCCTGTAAGGAATCCACCTAAAATATTTATACTTTTTCAACTGCTTTTTTTGTCAAGGTGTGTAAGAAATTTAATAAAATAGGGTAAGGTTGCTTAGGTCGTACCCCCTATGGGAAAAAGTCTGTAAATTGCAGGTTTTGCTAAATAGATAATTAATGATTGCATTATTCACAATTTCTATGAATATTGCAGCTATTTATTACAAGAAAGTTCAAAATACTCGTACTATGTCGAAGGAAATAAACAAATCGCAATAGCATCAGTGCGATTAAGGGAAACCGGTTTTAAAGTCGTACTACCTGTGTTCTAAGTCGTACCCTGGAATCAAATGAAGCAAAAACACCTTGTGTTACTATTCTTTGTATAAACTATTCAGTCTTGAGTTAATCCTCGGTCAACCCTTTCGGTTTTTCAAATTCATTATGCTTATTTATTTCTAGAAGGCGACTTCGAAGTTTCGGTTTAGGAATATTATACTTTCGTTGAAGTCCATATCATCATTGGATAATTTTTATAACGCCTCGTCCATATCTTCTTGTCTCTAAGTGTTATTGGTACGTTTGGCCACTTTTATGGACCTTGCCTAAATATTGGAAAGTCATTATATATTAGTCTCTTTCTATAAATGATGTGTATCCTTAGATGTGCAAGAGAACCTTAAGACGTAACTGGTACGATTTAAGCCTCGTTTGTGGTACGATTCAAGTAGGGCCAAGTGTAAAATTTTAAGTAAGCATCATAAAAGAAAGAAATGAACCCGAGCATCATCACAGCTTAAAAGCAACTATTCAAACAGCGCAGAATGTTACCCTAAGGAATAATAACATGTTATTAATAATATTTATTGCTCTACGTATTACGAAATATGCACGAAAACTGTAAGAAAACTACCGAAAGTGTATTTTTCTTCAAGGTTACATTGTAACGCATCGAAGCTCCGTTCTGAACAATGGAATTAACATCACCGATGCGCACTGCCGTCAGCGTTGCTGATTCGACAAAAACAAATTCAGAATGCAATAGGTACGACTTAGGCTGTGGTACGACTTGAGCAACCTTACCCTATACAAGGGTATTTAGACACTTCTTAAATTTCTTAGTATTTTACTTTTAGGAATTTCATTTCAGTTGAATCATTCATTTTTTAATAAAATGGTGAAGGATCTTAAATTGCACATAAATCTTCTCAAAATTAAATAATAGTTGTGAATTTCAAAATAATTTTGAAAATACAGTCACGAACAGCTGTTGAATTCCAGTAAATTTTCAAAACATTAAACTATCATTCATTTCTTGATTCAACATAATGTAAAGAAACTAAAACTCGATAATCCATCTTTTCTGCAACCATAAAGATGGTGATGTTATAACAAGGGTTCATCAGGGCTCCCTTCTCGCAATTTCTTATAGTAAAGATTTAAAAATAAGTAGGGTTACCATACTTTTTTTGGCCGGGGTGGGGGTAAAGGGTCTTGGGGGGTCAAAATAGAGTATAAAATTCTAAAAGCTCTACTGTTTCATAACACTAGCACAAAGTCTGAGGAAGCGAAAAAAATTTAAGATTTCAGAAAAAGCGGACTTATGGTAATCCTACAAAATGGAGTATGGTAATCCTACAGTGGTTTTAGTGGAGTTATGGTTTAATCGTTCAGGTCAAACGGTTTCTGAAATGAATATTGATATTGTAAATAATTTTTCTGTACAAAAGTTAATCATAGAACAAGGTCACAACAATAGAAAAAAGCCTTTAAATGTAAAGATGCATAATTTTAAAATTCAAAGTTGCATTTTTATTCGATTTCGGATATTAGTTGTTTTTAAAGCTTCTCTAGATTTTAAAAATTAAAAATCTTTGAATCTCTAATTCTTTTATTGACTTTTATGAAATGAGCAAGTTTTTTTTTTAAGTTGAGTATTAAAAAAATACGCATAATTTACGGTTAATGAGCATTTTCTTTCTTTCTTTCTTGAACTTTTAAAAAAAATGTTGTTACGGATTACCTTTCGATAAAAGAGTCGTCGTGAAACTAATTTGTCGTTATATGCAAGACACATAATTCAATTATCGACTCTGAAAATTTGTCAGAGCTGTTTACATTTTTATCACTTCTGTCCCTCTAACAGGCACAAAATATTTTTTGAGTTTGAAAAGTTTTCCAGGTGCATTTATACTCTACAGTGAAATATTCACGAAGACCGGAAAACGAAATTAACAGTTTAATGAAATTTTGTTATTTAGCAAATTATATATAACTTTTAAGCTACTTTCTTAACTCCTCTTAATTTTTTTATATGTTTAGATCTCAAAAAAGCATGCAATATTCGATTTTTTTTAAAATCTGAATTTCTTCTAATCGCCCCTATTTGAATGAAAACTCGTTATTTAAAAAGTATTGATTTAAACCATTGTCAGTGCTCTGGGCCCAGGCTCCACAGAGCAGAAACAGCTGAAAGAATGTTGAAAATTCTCTGAATTAAAAATATTTTGAATATGATAATTTCCTTTTAAGAAATTTGACCGGCAGTAAAATATTTTCATGCAACATTCTGAATACATTAGCAATAGTTGATGAAAATTTTCAAACTTTTGAAACCAGCATTTGAGAAGTTACGTACCTCAAATCAGCTGCATAAATTCTTTGCAGCTCACAGTTCGTTATCCACTTCATGGTACAATCACAATTCCAAGGATTTCTCTGCACATTAAATTTCGCGATTCGAGCACAAGGTATCATTTCCCTGTCCAGCGAGCTTATCTGGTTAGCCTCTAAATCTAACTCTTGCAAAGTGGGTCTGGATTGGTTGAAAAGACCCTCAAATGCTTTTGGATGAATTGTTGTCAAGTGGCGATTGAATTTCATCTCAAGAGTTCGAAGACTAACCAAATCAGAAAATGCATTATCTTTCACTTCTTTCAGATGATCCATGTTGTTCAACTCGAGTACTTCCAGTGTTTGTAACTTTTTAAACGAGTTTTTATCGAGAACCTCCAGAGAATTCTCATTCATCCTTAAATGCTTCAGACTTTTCGCACTCCTTAAGGCGTCATTTGGTACCTCATAAAACTCATTGGCAGAGAGATCTAAGAATTCCAACTGCCCAGTCGTATGGAAGAGGTTTGGAGGCAAAACGTACACGTCCACATTGGACAAGTCCAACCATCTCAAGTTGATCATTCTGTTGAAATGTATTGGATCAATATGGACAAGCGGGTTGTCAGCCAGTGATAGTTCTTGCAGTCCAATAAAGTTGTAGAACAATCCATCAGGCAAGAAGTCCATGCCGTTACTGCTCAAATTCAGGGACTTCAGATGATCCAGGCCGTAGAATCCATTGTCGTCAAGTCTCTTAATACCATTGTTTGCTAAATTAAGGTATGTTAACTTGCTCAGTCCACCGAAAGCGTATTGGACAACCGATGAAATATGGTTATGGCTTAAATCCAAGACTTGCACTGAGTCGTGGGATAGTTCGACATCGAGTGCTGTTATGTTGTTGGAACTGAGGTCCATGTGAGTGATATTTTTAGGCCAATCGTCAACTGGCGGAACTATGGAAAGGTACACCTTTGAACAATCCATCTTAAGATATCCTTCTTCTTCAAAGTTTTCGCACACGCATACAGCTGCACAGAGAGGATTGACTGCACTTGTTAGACTGCAGTGGAGAAGTACGAGTAGAATAGCTGTAATTGCCGTCATGGTTGTGCTCAGGAATTTCAGAGCCATCGCTGATAAAAATATGTCTGAAATTTCCGAAATAATATTAGTAAGAAAAAATATTGAATCAAATATAAAAAGACACATACCACTTATTAATGCAAGTTATGAATAAAGACATTTTATATTCAATTCATTTTATGCGAAAACAATAAACTGCCATTTGTTTTAAGAATTATTTATTCAGTATTTTATTATACATTTTAGAATTGTTTAATCCTTTTACTTCTTTAAAATGAGTGAAGTTAGTTGAGTTAATGAATGAAATGGGTCATGTTGAGTTAGAAAAAGAGTTTATAAATTGAAAATGAAATAGCGTACTAAATTTATTACAGCCTATTAGATGAGTTACCATACTAGTTACCCAGAGGTTCATTCGATCAATAGGGATAATTTGAATTCAATAAAAACGATTTTTGGTTAGAAATTCTAAAAATAATTTACTTTAATTAAGTTTTTTAATTTTTTTGCAGCAACGTCATTGCATATTATGTATATTTCAGTATTTAATGACATTGTTTCACATAATTGATGCTAAACTAAAAAAAAATAACGGAGAGAAAGAGAATGTCAATATTTATGCAATGATTTAAAGTAATTTTTATTAATTAAATAATTATATAATAATTAAATAATCACGATAATTCATAATTATTGTATGATAAAGACCACACAAAAATATCAGAATTCTTAAACATGGCTATATTATATTCATGTTATTTTATTTTCATAAGATATTTCTCATTAAATCATTTAAAACACGCAAAAATGAAAACTTCAAAAAATATACAAGTTTGATTTCATCTTTTTTATATGTCATGTAAGAAGGGTTGCATTATATTTACAGATTTTTATCAACACTAGCTAAAAGTTGCTCTCCTTTTGTTACGCAAGCATAAATTCTGCAAAATAATTATAATAGTTTATTATTAAGATCACAACAATCGTTCACAAAAATTCTGATTGGATCTTGCATCGCTAAATATATAAAAATATGAATCATTCAATTTCATTTTCTAAATGATTTCGATAATATGTTTAATGATTGTCCTATGTAGCCTCTTACATTCTCTGAAAATGAGATATGCTGGGGAATATCTAAATTCAGAACCTTAGTGATAATTCTTAAACACATTAAATTATTTGGAAATATTAAAGGAAAACGAAGCATTCATTACTTCACAACATTTTTTCAAATTGACCAAATTACAAAATAAAAATTCAAAATTGAAACACTTTTGCCATTTCAACAAATTATAATAAATTTTATCATAGCTATATTCAAATAGCAATCATCAGCAATATTTAACAAAAAATTAAGGAGACCGATTAGAATTGTTATATTAATTAAGTGCCATTGTTTAGTTTTAGTAAACAATGGAGTGGTACACTTTTAAGAGTCTTATGACAAAACAAACTACGTACCTTATTTTCTGCTAAAAGGAACTGTTCTATCGGTAATCAAAACTCTCCCCGTTATCTGATTCCAAGGTACAAGACCATCGCGTTGTCATGGTGTTGCTGATACTGCGAGTAAAAAATACCTGAGATTGAAATCTTTTTCTGGCAACGCTTCTACATTGCTCCTTTCGACTTAAATGTTAAGAAATATCAAATACTGTTTGGCATGAGTCGTTCCTTCTAAGAAAAAAATTAAGATTAGGCAGTGTGAAACCTAATAATAAGATCTTCTGACGCAATGAAAGGTCTTCTTTAGCAACTGAAATTTTACGCAACAAAGAATATTTAAAAGTGCTGTGACTATGAATTGATAAGGAAGTTTCATTAATGCAGAACGTGGTTCTTGAGCCATATAGGAGAAAAAGTAAATTCAAATACTTGTTGTTTGTTTCTGAGATAATGTGAAGTGTCTTTAGTTTGCTTTTTCACATTCTTACATTAACTGATCAGATTTTCAAAACTTCAGTCCGGGACATTCTAAATCCCGTGATTGTAGGTGTGAAGAAGGAAGGGGATATTGGAAAAAAAATCAGGAACAATGAAATACCTAATTATTACAAAATTTTGAAAAAAAGAAAAATAATAAGCTTGAAGAGGTAAAGAAACATAAATAATATATTTTGCTGTTACTTTTACTATTTTTCCTTCAGGATGAATTATCTACATTGACCATATTAAAGTGACCATATTCTACGCATAGTAAAATATGAGAAGGTGCATTTTTTGGAAACTAACTTATTTTTATATTTATCTAACTTATTTAGAATTTTATATCTTTTATAAAATGAGCTATTTTTTGATAAGTAAAAATTGGAAGAATCTGGGACATTTAAATCAGATTCGAAAAAAATACACGACATTTTTCGAATCCGGCACTAAGAGTCGAAATTCAGAATTGTCTCGGTGATAAAGATCTTCCGGTCACTTTATCTCATAGAGCATAACTTCTTCAACTTTTTTTACTTTCTCCTATACGAAGAATATTGCAATCGTCAAAAAATTCGAACTCGAGATTTTAACTAATCTCCACGTTTTAGACCTCCCTGAGTCCGAAAAACACAATTTTGGAATTATGTCTGTGTGTCTGTGAACACGATAACTCGTAAACTATTAGAGTTACGGGGATGAAATTTGGTATGTGATCTTTAAACACAATTTGTAGGTTTCTGTCAAATTTTGGACAAAATCCGTCAACGGGAAGTCATGTGAACACTATAACTCAAAAACTTGAATAGCTAGATGGATAAAATTTGGTACACAGTTTTATCATCATGAATATAGGTCCGTATGAAAGTTTGGGCCAAATCCGTCAAAGGGTGACTGTCTGTCGGTCTGTATAATCTTAAACTTGTGAACACAATAACTCTTTAAGATAATTATTTAGATATGTGAAATTTGGCATGTGGCCTTCTAACCTTAATTGTAGATTTGTGCCCAATTTTTGTTTCAATTCGTTAAAAAAAGTTTTTAAAATTGCATATTTGGTTCAAAATGTACATTGCGACTGTGTTCTGGCGAGCGTTTCGCTTATTTTACTCAAGTTAGTACGGTTGGCTTTTGACCTTGTTTAGTTACGACCCCGTTTTTGGCCGAAAAACTATATCGCGATTCCAAAATTAATTAATAAATATTAAGTTTTTCCTTACGCAGGGTACAGTGGCCGTACCAGTAGCTTTTTTATCTTTGCTGACGGGCTGGTACATAAGTGTTGTGTGTATGTGTCACATGTACACAATATGTTAAATAATTCTGTTTCTCCTATTGTTGTCTTATTCTGTTCTGATTATAAACTAAAAATTCAGCAACATATGATTTTTGGTACTGATTTCTTTTAAAGCCCCAAGTAAAGAAATCAATTCTTGTAACGTCACAAACGTTACAAAACATTACATCTAAATATCGCACTGTATGTGTCAATTTGCATGCGTTTGTCATTAACATCATACGCTCTGCCTAAATTGTTTAAATACTGAGCAAATATTTTGAGAAAAAAATGCGTTATTGTTCAATTTTTCGATGTTATATTGGGGGTAAACACCGACGTATTGCACTAAAAATCAGCTGGAGCGAGCTCCCTTAGACTTTCTCGTATATTTCACAACAAAGGTGTCATTCCCCTCCCTCCGCAATAAAAATTGCGGACCTTCGGTTTTCAAATTTTGCTATAGATATCACTCACTCACTCGCCAGGCGTTCCAACTGGAATTACAATCTTGGTGGTTGTCATAATTTCTGCGGCTCTCATCCGACACCTCCGAAAGAAAACATTCGTCACCTCCTTCTTTCGGAGGTGTCGTCTCATCGCGCCTCGGTTTAGGCGACACCTCCGATCCTTTTTTCGGAGGTGTCGGTTTTAGGCATTACCACAATTACCTTCATAGACCGCGCCAAGGCGAAAGGAGCCATACTATAAACAACCGTCTTGTCGCCAACCCGCAGTAAACTGCGCCAATACACAATAGCAATATCAATTTGAACCTTTTTTTTCAACCGATTGAAACGAAAATTAGTCACAAATCTACAATTAATGTTTGCAGACATCATACTAATTATTATTTATCTAACTCATAGGGTTTAGGAGTTATCGTGTTCACAAGTGGGCCATTATACAGACCGACAGACAGTCAACTCTTTGACAGATCTGGTCCACAATTTCATACGGATCTACATTCGAGATGATCAAACTCTGTACCAAATTTTATCTATCTAGCTATTTAAATTTTAGAGTTATCGTGTTCACATGAACACAGACAGACTTCCCGTAGAAGGATTTTCTCCAAAATTTGATAGAAACCTAAAAATTATGTGTCAAGATGACATACCAAGTTTCATCGCTCTAGCTATAATAGTTTTTGAGATGTCGTTTTCAAAGACAGACATAATTCCAAAATTGTGTTTTTCGGACTCAGGGAGATCTAAAACGTGGAGATTCGTCAAAATCCCAGTTCGAATTTTTTGACAATTACAATACTTTCTCTTTGTATACTTCGTATATGAGAAAATAAAA
>BGPR01000535.1:487092-522502 GCA_013235015.1 Araneus ventricosus
GTAACAACAACCGAACCGTCAATAGGGGTTGCACCGAAGAATAGTTGCCATGTTCAGAAAGAGCGTCGTCTTCTGCAATATCTTATCTGTATTCTTCCATGTAACTTTCTTCCTCCGAGTGTTGTGTTCATCTTCATCTTCTGCCACATTATCATTTTCCTTGTACGTGTTGAGACAGAGTGTAACGTGAATAGAACACCTCAAGCAGGCACTTCATCTTCACTATCCCATTACAATTAAATTTTTTTCCATAGGGCTATATTTCAGATTTAAATATACAGTTTCAAAAGTGCCGGTTTGGAGAGATTCTACGATTTTTCACATAGAGTGAAAATGAATCTAAGTACTTACTCAAATTAAAGAGAAAGTGTTTAACATTCATTCTATTTCGGCATTGCCACAGAACACAAAATCTTAGGAATTTCACTCAAATCCTATTTTTTTTTCTTTTGTAAATATTGTTTCTTTTCCATTCACATCCTTTATTTGCAATTTTCGAAGTGTTCAGAGGGCGGTGTCCACCGTTTGCTGTATATTTTTTAAACCACTATAAATACTTTTTTACAGAAAAATTCAAATTTTTTCAGTTTTATATATCTTTTTTCCTCTTTACTTCGTTTCTAAATTGTATGAACTTAATAAACCGAATTCCATCAATTAGAAAATTTTCAACTCTTAGCTATATTCCTTGCGAAGAATACACCAAAACATCCAATCATTTCAACGGACCTCTAATGAAAAGATATGAAAAGACTGAATTTCGAAACAAATCAATAATTTTAGGTTGTATTTCCTATTCTTTAATTCAGCAATACTCCGGTCGTCCACGACATCGTTCGTTTTATATGCTCGAAATAAAATGGATTTTATTGCGCAGCATGTTAGCCGAAGTTTTTCTCATACATTTAAAAAATAATTTTTTGTTTCAAAATGTGCAACATTTTTCCAAGTGAAGTTTAACCATCAAGAACATACATATTTTGCTAGCAATAATGCAGAATTAAATAATTAATCAATCCATTACAGTAATTATGATAGTTCTACTTCGCAATCCTAATATTAAAAATCCTATTATTTTAATAACTGTTAATACAAGTTGTTGGAATAACGTTCTATTAGATTAAAATTACCATTGGAGATTACATTTCGATTAATCCGTACTTAAAAGCAAACCAACAAATATTTTAGTTGAAATTTTTAAATGTGCCTTTTTGTGTGGGAGATGGTTTGGTCAAATGCTTTTGATTACTTTAGCACATATCAGAGACACATGTTTAAGTATCTGATTCAGCCAAGTTTCGTAGATATTTTAAAATTAATTGGAATAACATCGAGAAACAACCTCCGTTCCATGAATTTGGCTATCTTATTAAAAACTCTACCTGTCTATAGTTTGCGGTTAAAAATTGTATTAAATGCAATCTGTTACACAAAAAGCTCCTTAAAATGCAATAAAATTTTTTGAAAAAATGTAACATTATATTTTTCCAGTTATATTTTGCGAAAATAACCGTATCTCAAAGTGTATATTTTCGAAGTGGTTCTGGATGTAATTACTCAGACCAGTTATAGTGAATCTTCAGTATAGTGTTTCAGATGCATGTTGATTCGTTAACAATTAGCAAAATGAACTTTTATATTTTAATGCGACAATTTGATGTAGCTTACAAATGCAATTGTCTGTGGAAGGGTTTTTTGGTTTCTTTATTTTGGATTCACAGACCTTTTTCCGGTAACCCTCCTATTTAAGCAATCGCCAAATCCAGTTGGATACTGTATCAAGCGCCAAATTCGAATCAGTTATTTCTTTAATACACAAAGCGTTGAATTCACAGATCTTTTTCCGGTAACCCTCCTATTTAAGCAATCGCCAAATCCAGCTGGATGCTGTATCAAGCGCCAAATTCGAATCAGTTCTTTCTTTAGTACACAAAGCGTTGAATCCTGTCGAATTCTCTTCGAGTTCGTGTAATCCTTATTATTTAAATCGGTTATAAAAAGCTCTTAAAACGGATAAACTCCAAATGGAGCGATTATAATAAGTTGAATCGTTTGGTTAAAAATTTAACAGCCAGTGATTATCTAAATAGTATATTTTAAAATTTAACCGACAAAAAAGACTTAAAAATGGCCAAAAAAGCGATAACGAACAATTATGGTGGCCTTTTCGTAAAATTAGGCTCTTATTTTAAGTAAAAATTTAGAGCTACAACAATAGGAACAAGAAAATTAATATTTTCAAAGTATCCTTAAGCCATAATATTAAAAAACTCTACTTTAAACATTAATCAACATCTTCAAACAGAGTGTTGAATTTTTGAAGATTTATTTTGATTTAGCATTACCACCGGAAGTCGATGGTTATGGCGGAAGTCCTACTTTAATGCAAATAAACAAAACAGAAAACTCGTCCATTGAATGCTCAGATAAATGCAAAAAAATAACATAAACTGCAAAAGAACTTTGAAAAATATATTAGATAAGATTGGGAGTCTTTAAGTGTATGTATCTTAAAACTCATTCTAATGACTATTTAGGTCTTTTCGCGTATCATAAAAAAATTTGTCAGAAAAGTTGGAACTTGATAAAAGAAATAACAGACACAATAATCAAACAAGGTTTATTGGCGCATCTATAAAAAGTACATATAATATTTTACATAAAAATTGTCCCATAAGCAGGTGAACACATAACTAAACAAGAAATTAAAAAGGTATGAATCATTCTATTAATCAGAAGATTTAATTTCATCTCACTAAATGATAAATGGCGATGGCGTCTTTGAAATGTTAAGCACATTAATTTTTTACACCGCTGACAAATTGCTAAATATTTTTGAATATTAATTACAAGTAGAAATCAACTAAAATTTTTAATTTAAAATGTCTCATTATGAAAGAAATATGGTCTCTTAACTTGAAAACTTTCAAATGAAATGACAAAGAAAAATATCTTTATGGTTGTATTTCATAAATGAATAAAAGTGTCAATGAATGATGAACATGAATCTAACAATAATTATTGCAGCATTAATTAATCAAAAATTTTAAAGTTTTGTACTGAAATAGGATATCCTTTTAAATAAAACAAGATTAAAAGGCCTTTTCAACACAAATTAACTCACAGAGTGACTTTTTAAAATACGGATGCATACATGCACTTCTGACATGAAGACTTATCCATATAGTATACTGTATGGATAAGTCTTCTGTATTGTTTGCAAACACCCACTTAAGTCTTGAGTGTCGCTATCTTCCGATTCAAGCACTCGTCAAATCCTTTTAGGTAGTGTACCGAGAGCCAAAAATCAGCTTGTACTCAAATTATCAGATTCTTAGTTGTTTATATTAGCACTTATTTCTGTCTAAAAATTTCTTTAAGAGAAAAGCAGTGATAATAATGCAGATGTGGTAGCCATTCCGTAAAAAAGAGGCATGAATTTTAGACTTTGAAAGCTGTGGAAATAAAAACGTCAAATCCTCCTCTAGCCATAACAATCTCAAATACGATTTTTAAGGTTCATTAGCGTCTTCCAGCATGAGCATTGAAAATTTTATCCCTGTTGATAAAACATTGCACCGGAAGTCAAATTAGTGGGAGGAAAGTTCATATTTGTCTTAAATAAACAAAACAGAAAACTCGTCCATACTTTTTATGATGAAAATTTTCGAGAATACTTAAGTTCACGTTTCCTCAGAAGAAGTAAAATTCATTTTAATGAATTAAAAGTCACTGAAACCCAAATTATTCAAGAAAATCTTTTTCTTTAGATCTTTCCTTTTATTGGGCATAACTGGAAAATGCACACCTGTTTTCGCAACAATTTATAATTTAGCATTTAGATATACATTAACCTTTAGATAGTGGCTAAACAAAACCTCAAACAAAAGCTTTACAAATGTTAATCAGAATATAAAAAATAAAAATCCAGTATTGTTTTGCAAAAAAAAAAACTAAGTAACATAAGTTTCACTTTCTGCATTTCAAAAACTCAGTAATTTTCAATTTTGGTGGAAAAAACATTTATGAAAACAGGAGATTTTCACTATTTTGAAATAAAATTGCTAGAAACAAAATTTTGTGAAACTAAAAACGTTTATTTGTTAAAATGAAAGTGAAGTTGTCATCGAATGACGTGCATTATGCTTCTTGATATATGATAGTTGATGTACAGTGAAAGAAAAACTCATGGGTGTCTCATTTCTTATATGCCATCATCCCCTCCTGTATAATCTATGTCATTTATATGCTTATTTTTAGGAATAGCGTAAAAGTAGGGTTTTCTGTATCCAGCATAGCTCCGCCTCCATAGCAGGAAAGCTACGACCAGCACCAAGATCAGAACTGCAGTAGCAACGGCGCACACGATCAAGACAACATCTGAGAGTTGCAAACCACATGTTAATTCATTATCTTTTAGGTCGGTCAAGTACATGCCCTCGAAATCTGCTGGACCACCACACCTAGAACAAAATGGAAGTTAAAATTAGACAATGAAAACTACGAAGTGATTCAAAATTCGACTGTTAGGAGAGGTTGGAAATACAAAAATAAGCTAAAATCGCATGGAAAAGCGTGGAAGAAAACGCCAACCGGATGGTTGAGAGGGCGCTGTTCACCAGCGCTGCTTTTATGTTTGGATCGCCAAGACACCACTTCATGCCCCTGCAACTATAACCTTTCGATTATTTAAAAAGTATAGCAGACATGAAGTGGAAGAGGCATCAGAAGACACTCCCTAGCTATCTCTTGCTCTGGCCAAAAACCTGAGGGTATATTATTTGCACGGGGTTGACAAGAGTTGTGTCCAGTTACAATTTACAATACATAAAGAATACATTTACAAAATTATTCTTCGATTTTTGTTCGCATATACAATGACCTATCAAGTTATTTGGATTGACAGCTCCCGATTTTCCAGCTCTGGATTTCTTCGTGTGGGGGACCCTCAAAGCCATGGTCTGCGAGAATCCATTGACTCTGCCATGGATCCCGTTGCAGGAATCTGAATCGCCGCTGCAATTGTCAGAGAAATGCTGGGATTCATCTCTCAACAAGTTGCTGCTTTAAGGCGTGCATAATTGTGTGCGTGTGCAGGGTCGTTTTATCCAGTGGCCTAAATTAGCTGTAGCCCAGGGGTGCCATTGATTAAAGGGCATCTAAAAATTTACAATACTGATTTTATTTT
This sequence comes from Araneus ventricosus, assembly GCA_013235015.1. Taxonomy (NCBI): domain Eukaryota; kingdom Metazoa; phylum Arthropoda; class Arachnida; order Araneae; family Araneidae; genus Araneus; species Araneus ventricosus. Next base: position 492,281 of record BGPR01000535.1, read on the forward strand.
ACTTTTGAACCACGAAAATCTTTTAATTATAATTTTAAATATGTTAAAAATAAAAATATGTTAGGACTTATAACCATACTGCCGTCGATTTTTTAATTTTATATAAGCATAACATAACACCACAGCATACCCCCGAACTGGGCGCCTAAACGGCTCCCTGTCGGTTGGATGAGTATGTGTGAAACTTTATTGAAAAGCAAAAGCAAAAAAAAATTACATCATTAGACATAAAAACACTTGAAATGGATATATGATATTATATATGAACAAAGAAGAATAAAATATAAACACATTGTGGATTACAATCCGAGTATAATATAAAAAATTTACAAGAGGAGTTATCAAATTTGAGTGCAGGGAAAGGGTTGAATATTTAATTTAGTTACATTTTTTCCTGCAATTGCAGCTCCATAATTCGGGGCTGATAGTGGTGTTCAATGCGACGAAAAAGAAGAATTGAATAACGTATTACCACCAGTTATATTGATGAAAATTGTCTCAACCATCCTAAAAATCGTGGGACTGTTTTTTTTTTGTTCTGTCTTATTATTTATCCTGAAGGATCGCTGGAATTGTTACTCAAGGGTTGGCAATCATTTCAAAAAATATTTGTCTACAACGATAACCTGTCTATAACAATATATTTTCTAGGTCCTTACGATATCGTCATAGACAGGTTTTACTTTATAGAGAAGTATAGAAAGGATAGCACTCACGATTTAATTTAGGTTCTTATTTATTTTATTATTATTTATTTATTTTTATTTATTTATATAAGTGCAGATATGTTGATCGTTAAGAACCGACTCAGTCAAAGTATGGCACCAATTCATTCCATTCTTTGTCACGTGATCTCTTCATATCTCATCCAATCTCGGATAGAGAAATGGAGAACAATAAACCTGTATCTATATATCTGAGCCATAAAATAAAACAGAGAGTGCATTTAATCCATTAAATATGCTTATCTACACTAAAACGCAAGCGTCGGAGATAAAAACGCCTTTCAAATGCAGGTTATTTTATTCTGTTCCGTTTTTCTTTCGTTTTTAATTGAATTTTTAATTTCTTTGAAGTATTTTCAAACAGAACAATAGCTGGATTTATTGCATTTCTCAATTTCTTGATAAAGTGAGTTTCCTTGGACTTTCTTTTTTTATAATTCAACCTCCTCAGTCTTGAAATCAATTTTGAATTATCAATTAATTACTTGTTGAGATAAAAGGTTCTAAAAACATCAAAATGGTTTTGAAAAATATTTAATTTTTTAAATTTTTATTATTTTTATTTCTTATTTATTTTATTATGCATTGATTTTGATAAAATTAATATCTCCTATAAGACATATTTACGTAAACTGTAGTAATGAACAAATTTTAATTTATTTATTTAATATTGTTTTAAGATCTAGAAGTATTTTATTTAGCGTGGTGGACATTTCAAAAAGTGTTGTTTAGTGCCTTCCATAGGAGACGCCAAGACTGAGGAGGTTGTTATCATCTTCAAGTTTTGTGACACTTTGACCACGAAATGAAAATTTAAAATTGAAGCCTGTTTTATTCTGGTCGATATTTTTTTAGATTTCCTACTCATCAGGTTTCCTTATATCAAGAAGTGAAAGTAAATGATAATGAAGTAAATTCAGGCTCGCTTGATACACATTACATGCGAAAGCGCAGCTCCATTTTGATTTTGGAAACCATAGCACAATTGCATGCTATTAGATATTATATGACATGCGCAGTCACGTGTATCACGCGACTGTGAAATTGCGTCAATTAACACCATTGCACGCATTACAGCTGAAATTTAGATTTAAAACATCCTTTCAATTTTAAAGTCATTTTTGGTCCAATTTCTGGAAAAGCGGATTACAGTAACACAAAAATTTGTATAAAAAATAGAACAAAAAATCAATATTAGTTATATAGTGCTTATGGTTTTCTGTTTTCTTTATTTGGGGAACTTCCACTTCCAGGGCCGATTTCCTGAATAGTGCTTCGTTAAAGTAAAACCGGAAATGGATCCTCCGCACGGAAGTTATGTGCAAACAAAATAAACAAAGCAGAAAACTCCTCCATAAAAGAAGCTAATTTTAAACCAGGTAGTTTAATATGCATTTTCAATTTGCAAAACACAAAATTTAGCGCATTGATTGCATTATGCTATATATAAAGTATCATAATCTATTTAATTCAAATGACGTCAAAAACATCTAACAGATTCAGTTGCTCATGCCTTCTAACACCGTTGTCTTTGGCTGTAATGTTATGTCCCGCCCCTTCCCCTTCATACAAGATTCGCAGTGAATTTCAAAATTAAATTGGCTCAGCGCATTTGAGGTGTATCACGTGAATATGGCCAACGACCACTAGACACGACTAGCAAAAGGCCGCCAGATACCAAAGCCAGTAAAAATATTTTTCTTTCTACTTTTAATTTTTATTTTCTTTATTTACAATTTTGGTATGAATGAGATGTATGATTGAAAGAACGAATGAAAAATGGAAGGGCGAATGAATGAGATATCTAATGTGACTAAAATAACATTCCCTTACGGATATATGCCCCCGTTAAGTAAAAGTACCATTTAGGTTAAAATAAAATTTTAAATTACGCCCAACGGTAAATAATCGTAAGTATCGGAGATGGAGGACCCCAGGGAACATGTGCTCCGAGTAAAACATTCATCCCTGGCGCGTGAATTGAGATTGGTGAAGTACGTTCACAAAATGAACGTACTTCAAGGAACATACTTCAGAACGTGAGTTTAATTTGTAAAAAAGCGAAGGAGAATTAGCATTAGTTATACTGGATTCCTTATCATATAATTCATTATTTTGTAAATTAACATATGATTTTATATATGACGAACCGCCTGCGGCTACCAGCTTGATCGCCAGAAATAAAATTTCAACTAAACCTCTTATGCATAATTTTATATTCATGGATTCCTTAACAAAGTAGTTTTAAACTTCAAATTGCCATAAACATTTAACTCGAGTTCTTTCCGTAACCTTCCACTTGTTCTGTTCCTTGTCTACATTAACGTAAAATACTCATTTTAGTTCAACATTAAATTGGAGCGCCACATTTTACGTCCAGCAGCGTGCTGATTGGCTTAAAACAAGCTGATAAAAAGAATTAAAACATAGCAACGTTAATCGTTCAGTTCACTGGATTTTTTTTTATTCCATTATATACTTACTATCTTGAGGACTTCCTTTACAGATTTCTCAGAAAAATTGATTAAAAAAAAGGTTAATAAAAAAATATATAATAATAAAAAATAATAAAAATATATAATAATAAAAAATCCAGTTAGATATTTTCTTAGCTTTAAACAATGGAAGAGAAACATGGAATTAAACTTTCTTTAAACAATGAAAGCGATTTGAAATGCGTTGCAACAATGAAATGTATTACTGTAAATTATGCCAAAAATTTTAAAAAAAATTTATTAAAATTAGGGAACAAATCGTACGCCAACTTAATTGATATCATTGAAAAGGTAATTTTTAAAACTTACTGATGGTGTGAAAATAAATTTTTGTTGTGATATTTTCGGAAGTTATTACGGAAAAACGCCAAAATTTAGCTTAAGTTTTAATTAATTAAAATTTAAAAAAACGGCTCCAAGGTGCACAATCCCGCCTCCAAAGTAAGTTTGTGCCAAATTTCGTTGCTCTAAGCCTAGCGGTCTGTCCTGTAGAGCGCCAACACACACACACAGACACACACATTCTCCTTTATTACTAGTAGAGATAAGAGAAAGATAGGAGGGTTGCAAATTCGAAACCAGATTCCCCCGAAGAACCACCGTGTAAATGGGTCTGGTGTACGTTAAATTCGTCGGAGTCAAATATCCTGCCGCTGGTGTGGTGCTGAAGTTTGGGGAGGGGTGCCAATTCAGGCGTCTTCCTCGTCATCTGACAATGGCTCAAAATTACGACGTCCGTCCCAAAATAGCCCTCGTATTGCTACAAAACGGAAGCATAAATATATCCAAACTAAATTGTATTACTAGGGGCTTTTTAAAATGTGAATTGTTTGTATATTTAAAAAACTAATAATGAAGAAATCTAGAATATTAAATGAAGAATCACTATACATGACCAAAAGTATACAAATTATTTACACAGTTGATTGCTTAATTGAGTTTTAATATCAAATTAGTTGCAGGGAGTGGCTTTATTTATTTTTTGTGAGAATTTATTTATCTAATGGATATTTATCCTAATTCAAAAATTAATATAACAAAATAGTACAGTTGCAAAAATGAATTAAAAATATAACTAACCTTGCATGAGTCTGGAAGTTGTTTTTCAGTTTGATATTGACCATCCATTCCATGTTGCAATCGCAGTACAGTGCGTTATCTCTAATATGCAATTCCATGTCTTCATTCCAGTTCAAAAGGGATTTCGGAATGGATTTCAAATCATTTTGCCTCAGGAACAATTGAGAGAGGGGTACTTTTTCGTTATTTATCTTCCTGACAAATGCTAGTTCGTGGATTTCACTCAGCAGAAAATTGTAGCTGCAGTGGAGTTCCTGCAAGTGGATCATGTCCCCAAAGGCATACTTTTCAATTTTCTTCAGACTCGTCATTCGGTCCAGATATAGGTTTACAACCCCCGACATTCCTCGGAAAGCTCCTGGTGGAATAACTTCGATAGGATTTCCACTCAAATCTAAGGATTTGACATGATCCAGGACTTCTAAAGCGTCAGTTGGTACATAAGTCAATTGGTTATTTGCTAGATTCAGGGTTTTCAATCGTGGCGTGAAGGTAAAAATGTGATCTGGGATAACCTTCAGCAATGTTGATTCCAAATTTAAAACTTCCAGCTTCTTCAAGTCAGCGAAATGCTTGGAATCCAGTTCTTGAAGCGGGTTCGACCTGAGGTTCAGTTCCCGGAGTTCTGCAAGATGGGTAAACAGTTCTGGGAAGACTGTGAGCAAATCATTAAAACTCAAGTCCAGGCGCCTTAAATTGGCGAGACCTTGAAAGGCATTCGATGGAAGATTCCAGAGACGATTATGGCTGAGGTCCAATCTTCTAAGACTCTTAAATGCCTCAAAGGCTTTCACGCTAACAAAATCTATGCGATTCAAAGACAAGTCCAACTCAAAAATATCCCTTCCATTATAGAAGGTCTGGGCGTTGAGGCTTGATATTTTATTTCCTTCAAAGCTTGCGATGTGTATACCTTTGGGGAAAGAAATCAGATTCGGTAGCTCTGTAATGCCCAATTCATTGCAATCGACGTCTTTATTCAAGGCATTGCAGACGCATTTCTTCAGGATCGTCTCCACGTTTCCTTCAATCGATGTTATGAGGGACATGTTACAGACATCTGCCGTGATAACCGTCGGAGGTGCTGTTTCAGAAACATTTTGACCGCAGGCTGAGTGGATGATGCTTAATCCAAAGATGAGCGCTTCTAGCAAGCAAAAGCTGAGCTTTCTCTGCAAGATATTAAAAATGCAATTACCAACAAAATGCTTGTTTTATTGAAATATACACTGAAAGAGATAATCTCCCACAGAAAATCAACGTACGGCGTTAGTAATACTAGATTTATTCGTTCTAGCAAGCAAAAGCTGAGCTTTCCCTGCAAGACATTAAAATTACAATTACCAACAAAATGCTAATTTTATTGAAATATATACTGAAGGAGATAATCTCCCACAGAAAATTCCGTCATCAGTAATACTAGATTTTTTCGGCCTACTATAGAATATCATTTAGTGGCAGTACGTGTTCTTAGTAACGCTGGTTTATCTTTTACACATTTCAGTACTTCATAAGAGAAAACACAACTAAAAATATTTTCACTGTTCGTTATATTTTTCAAGGAATTTTCTATAATTATATTATCTATAAACTTTATCTTGTCCATCTATAAATCAAAAGAAAATAGAAAAAAAATCCTGGGATTTAAAGACTTATCACAATTGTTATGAAATAAGTAGAAGCTATGGTTAGCTATTGTAGTGGAAGTAGTAGAAGCTATAAGCAAATGTAATTTTTCAGAGAAAATGGAGTTCAATGGTAACCATGTAATCAGTTTTTTTAACGATAAATTTTGAAGTAACAGACGGTTACAATTGTATACAGTTGTAAAGATAATTGTATACCAATCAAGATCACAATAAATCAAAGAGAACAACTGTAACCAGAAAACTGGATCGCCCCGCCCTGCCGAAGCATCCGGGTAACCTGAGTAACAGCCGCTGAAACAGCTCGAGTGCTGAAGCCGGAGTCCTAGTGGTCATCACCGGCCACGGCCCGATTCCTCCCGAAGGAGATATGTACTATCACTGATGGGGGGTAGCGACCTGTCATTACAATACAACCAGGGGAAGCGACAGCCTGCTTACTTATCCTGCGATCTCTCATATGGAGAACAATCGTAACACTACTGCTCTACGCTATTCTCAAGTAACCTTTACTCAACGTTCGTCAGAAAAGTGGATGTGGTCACCTCTATTCCAGACAATTCTTCAAGGCTATTTCGTCGTAGTTCAAGCAAAAGTCGCTAAGTCCGCAACAAACATTTGATAGATTACTGCAATCGATTAAAATTTCCGATTAGTTATTTCATGTTATAAACCAGTAATCTAAACATCAGTAAACCAACAGTTGAAGCTAGAAAGATGTAAAATAATTTTTATTCTTTTTTTATAACGACTCCAAATTAATTATGTTTCAATCGACTATACCTCAAAAATATAGTTTTTGACTTATGGACTTGTGCTTGAACGACGACTATTTCTTTTTTTATCAATAATAACAATGAAAATAAATAAATAGATGTGCGCACTAATAATTATTAAATTATAGATTCCAACTCAAAAACATTTTCATGAATTTTTGTATTGATACGAATAGCAGAGTGTATGGATTAACCGTCACTTGACATCGATAATATATTGGCTTTTGAAATATAGTAGTCGCCGCTTCGGACGTAACGATCAGTCCGGTTGTATTGACCAAAATGGAGTGGAACGGATTGATCAAAATGGCGTGGAACGGATTAATCAAAATGGCGTGGAACGGATTTCCCGTATCTAAACACGTAGAAATTCTACTGATCGACAGTTCGCTTGTAAGGATCAGTTTCAACGAGATGACGCCACAGAACATGAGGACACTGAAGATGAAGAGGAACCAGAAGAGAAAGCACCATCAGTCCAAGAAACTCTGCAGGCCCTTCGTTCTTTCAAAAATCAGTCCAATACCGTGCTAATTCTTTCAATGTGAATTATTCTTAAGAACGGTTTATCCAACGAACGTTTAACACTTTAACCCTTTCTAAGGTCGTGGGAAGAATACTTCCCACCAAATTCTTGAATTTTTAAATGCATTTTGGAAGGTAGGCTTAAGTTCTCGCCAAATGTTTTGATGAAACAAAAACCTGGATGTTCCAATTTCTTATCTCAAACCATTATGAAGTGTCTTGACTTGGTAATTAATTATTAATTAATAAAATTAATTAACAAAAAATAATGGCATCCAATAAGCTGAATGAATTTCTTTTCTTAAATTAATCTCAATAACCAAGTTATTTTATTATATCACTACTAGAAAAAAATGGCTTTATAAAGGGTTAACGTTCATTGGTTTCGCAGTGAATTTTTACTGCGCATGGGCGAAACGTGGAGTAATTTTTCTTTCATAACTTAAGAGCCAGATATATAGGCCAACTTATTTAAAAATTCCAGTTCGATACCGTTAGTACTCACAAAGATATCGGCATTGTAAGAGCTAAATTGCTTTCGATCTCTAAGAGAAAAAAAATGATGAGGGTTCTTGATATTTTTTTTAATTGAATCTTCGAAAGAAATATTGGATTTTACGAATGTTGAATATCATGAATACTCACGCATACTTATAAATTAAATAAATAATTTAAATGGTATTTCGACGATTACTTATTCGGAGGAAAAATAGCCCGTTACCATTCATTGGTATCACTGTGAAACCACAAATTTCTGGAAAATGCAAAATTCCAATTTTTTTTACATACTTATGATAAGTTACATGTCTAATACTCATTTTTGAAATAAATTTTGTAATTTTCAAAACGAAACATGTTATGAACTGTAAAGGGCTAAATGCTAAAAAGTTGTAGAAATTAAATATGTATGAACTTTTTTTCAGTTCTGTACATTGTATCGATATTGTTCTTCTAATTAAAACGAATGGGCACATGTATGGTCTGTTTCTACTGCGGTCTTTGTACACCTTTAGATTGGTATTATTTTTAAGGCACTTTGGATGTACTGATCATTCGGATGTGGTGATCACCTTGGCTTTGACACAAAGCTATCACTACAAGCGGCGCCCACTGCATATAATCTAATTGGTTCAAGTAACAAAAACGCATTACGCGCACTGAAAATGTTTCCAAAATAAGTTTCCGAGAATCTGAGTAATCCAAACTACAAAAGATGAGTCGAGTTGGTACACTGATTTTATAAAGCACGGAAACAAAATAAAGAGAGAAGAAAAAAATATGACTATAATAAGTCAAAATTTTCTATTTCTAACGCGGTAGAATAGCTTCGTAAGTTAGTCATGCTAGCTCAAAATTTCAGTATTTTTTTTTAGATACATATTTTTACTTGTTTTATTAACAAACTATATTCAGCAGCTGGTTTCTTTTCACGTCTTAACTATAGATGGTATTTGTTTTATGTAAGCTTAAAATAATTTCGATATATGTCGTGATACTAAAATTTCATTTCGACACTGTCATATCAGAATGCCATACGTCAAAAGCCGCACACAGCAAGACATACGAAATTTTGATGTTGGAAACACTAGCCGCTATCAGCTGGAAGCAATATCCACATTTGGTGTTTTGTGACAACATACAACTGCGACATATTGCATGCAAGAATTTGAAAGCAGATGTAATCAACGTATGCAAGTGTTCTGCATCAGTAAAAAGTTTTGGTAAATTTGGACATACGACATTTAGATATAACAGTGACGATTTCAAACACACATTATAATATTTCATATTTATATTTAGGAAAACATTTATTAATAGTGATATTTAGGAAAATAGGAAATACTACTAGATTAGATTTCATATTTTAAGTTAATAAAATAAATATATTTTTAAGATTTTACGCAATCATTGCACACATTTCATATTTAATTAAATGATACCATTTTTTTTTATTAAATTGAAATTACAGTTATGGCACCAATGAAAGTACAGTTTTTAAATATTTCAAAGCTTTTCAAGTATAAATACTTATATTACAAAAATCTGAAGTTTTTCAACCATAAACAATGCAATATTTCATCACATCAGACAAGTAGCAAATTAAATGGAATTTTCTATATAACTCAATCGCATCTTTAAAAATATTTCTGTTTTAATAGATTATTTATGTAGCTTGCTTGCATTTTAAGATAGTAATATGTTAGTAAAGTAAGTTGACACAGAAGTGTACTAGAGTTAAATTTTAAACAATTTTAATTAATATCTTACAGTTGATTAAAAATATTCATTTAGACGAAAACATTACCTTATGAAACTTTAATACAATTAATTTTATTTCATTTACTACAGTTACTAACTCTCTTTTACTTATTTTCAATTTCGATCTGATTAAAAGAAACAAAGTCACATGTAAGTATCAATTTATGAAATTTTAATGTAATTAAATTTTGTTTTATTTTTTGGAAGCATCGGAAATACGAACGATTTAATTACTACGAATTTGTTATTGTAAATTCCTAGTAATTAAATATGGAATATAAACTTAAATTAATCATATGGCCTTCATTGTCCACTACCTTCGTTTCAAATTATGTAAGAATAGCAAGATGGTGTCGGCTATTACACAATAATGTACCATATTGTGAATATTGTTTAATATCTTAGCGCTCCTAGAATAGTTAAAAATCATTTATGTCACCGAAATGAGAGTATGCTAGTTCATGTAATTGAAAGTTTTATTTGTTAAGAGATGGCACATCCAAGAATAAATAGAATTACCAGTTTTCAAAGGTGACTTTTTAGCAATAAGCAAATTATTGAATCACACAACTTCTGCTATACGCACTGAATGTAATGCAAGCTCTCAAAGTTTATTGTAGAATTTTGTTATGTTTTAACAGAACGATAAACATTGAGATATGAAAAAACTTAATTAAGTAAACAAAAATTGATTTTTATATTAAGCGATTTCAAAGAATTTTAAGGAAAAAAAACACTAATATTTTTTTAAAAAAGAAAATATTACCCACCTTATTCATGGTTACTTTAAGAAAAGTTTTATTTCGATGGCTTAGTTGTTCAGATGGAATTGTTATCTTGGTGCTTGATGTCAACTGACGACGTACAGTTCTAGGCGTGCCAGGTGAAGCAAAGTTCGCTAGATAAGACTCGAAAGTTATCTTTCTATAGGCGAGGAAATCATAACGTTTTTCCGACAGTTCTCTTTATTCTGGGCACTCTTCACTGAAAGAAAACAGTTTTCATGTGTGCCAATCTGTCTTTTTCTTTTCTATGTTTTTATTTCAAATGAAGGTGTAGCAGGATGCATATATCTGGTTATATTTCCTTTATGACAATAAAACACTCCAAGTTTCAGTTTATCCTATTAGAACATTTCACTAAAATTAGAATTCATTGCTCCGACCATTCGATATTACAGTCTAATTCTGTCCGTTCAAAGTTGTTGGACCAACCTACTGCTGAGCTAATAAAAAAGTACTAATTTTCTTTAACCTATGATTATATAAATTTTTAAAATTCTAATTCTTTTTCTTTTCAATATGAACAAAAATTAGCATGCTATTGAATCCGTTTTTGAAATCAACGAAAAATTCTATTATTGAAATGCTCACATTCATAATTTAATATATGTATTGATTTAGTGGTGTGATTAAGTATCCATTCTGTCTTTTAGGAGTTTTTTATTCTAAAAAATAATTCCAACAACTTAACAGTTCTAATTCGCCATAGCATTTTATTTCCTAATAGAATGGTACTAACTACCTAGTAAGTGATCACCTCTTTTTTATGTATACAGAAAAAAATAATTCAGATACGATTGTCGTTTATTAACTATGAATCTCTATCATACACTCCACCTTTGCTATAAAACATATTTAGCAAGATTCTTAGTTTTAATTTGAACATAAAGCGCGGCAAATGCAGATATCATCACATTTTCGAAGCATTTTTACAATCCAGCGTAGTAAATTGTATCCCTTTCTGGGAAGCTATAAAACCTTCAAATCCCTAGGGAGTTTCTTATCAAAGATCCATTAAACATGTTTCCATTGTGTCGTAATCAAATATTTATGTGCCAAATTTTCAATTTCTAGCTCAGCTAGTTTCAGAAATAGCCTTTAAGGCTCTTCTCCAAGATTTTTAATATTTGTCATTTATTGTTCTTTCTCCTAAGGAGCACATATGGCAATTGCTTAGTTTCTGAGATTAATAGCTTCGAGTTCGCATACTACACCTTCTAACAGGTTCTCATCCCAAACAAAGAGTTAAAATCTTTCAATTAGGCATACCCAGCGAGTTGCGTTTCAGTTTATTGACAGATATTATCTAAATTTTTTCAATTTAGATAATCTCCTGAGTGGCACTTTCCAGGCTTAACCTCTTTTGGAAGAAGTCCTGCTAGTTCTAATCCCACCTGTCTCTAGCATATCTAGACAAATCCATGAGTCAGTGTCCCGTGATTAAAGAGGAAGTGTGGCTTCTTCTGTTGGTCAAAGACAGCTGGAGGAAGAAGTCCTGCTAGCTCTAGTCCCACCTGTCTCTAGCATATCTAGACAAATCCATGAGTCAGTGTCCCGTGATAGAAGAGGAAGTGTGGCTTCTTCTGTTGGTCAAAGACAGTTGGTGGAAGAAGTCCTGCTAGTTCTAATCCCACCTTTCTGGTGCCCATGAGTCTTGGGAGGGGTCAGACTTCGCTGTGCATGTCGAGCTTGGGCTTGGCGTGGCTTCGCGGTAGTGATAGTAGTTTGTCGCGGGCATATCCATTCATTCCATCTATGCGCTCGTTCGCGGTAATGGAGGAGGTGTTCCGAAAATTCTGTCTCTGTCTCTAGCATATCTAGACAAATCCATGAGTCAGTGTCCAGTGATTGAAGGGGAAGTGTGGCTTTCTTCTGTTGGTCAAAGACAGCTGGAGGAAGAAGTCCTGTTACTCTAGTCCCACTCTGGTCTTAGCATATCTAGACAACCATGAGCTCAGTGTCCCGTGATGAAGAGGAATGTGGCTTCTTCTGTTGGTCACAAGACAGTGGTGGAAGCAGGTCCTGCTAGTTCTAATCCCACCTGTCTCTCTAGCATATCTAGACAACCATAGTAGTGTCCCGTGATGAAGAGGAAGTGTGGCTCTTCTGTATCTAGGTCAAAGAGCAGTGGTGAAGAAATCCTGTAGTTCAATCCCACCTGTTCTCTAGCTATTGGATCAGGCAACCATGAGTTAGCAAGTGTCCCGTGATGAAGAGGAAGTGTGGCTTCTTCTGTTGGTCAAAGACAGTTGGTGGAAGAAGTCCTGCTAGTTCTAATCCCACCTGTCTCTAGCATATCTAGACAAATCCATGAGTCAGTGTTCCTTGATTTGTTTCTGCTTATTGATCTCGTTTCAAGGTATGTTTTTTAAATTCATTATTAACTATGTATTACGAATCGTTCAGAATGATAGAGATTTTGATTCCAGATTGAAAATATATCCTACCAACTAGATCCTCAAACACAGTTCATAATTCTTGAATTCCGTCTTATGTATTCACTACAAATTTATAAAACATAGCAAAGAAACATTTATTCTCGTTTTCACTTAATATACTCAAAACTAATTGTTCTAATAGCTTATATTTTAATCTCCGAGTTCTTTTGTGCGCTGCATTATAAATTCTGAAAACTTCCGAATGAATGTTTTCTGAACAATTATCGGCCTCTAAAGCAATCTAAGTCAAAGCAATCCATTTTTTACAGAATAGTTTGCAATAGCATCCTGGAAGACTAGAACTATAAGAAATGAAATTCCAGAGTTGGAATAATGTCAAAAGAGATAACGCTGTCTCCAAAATTTTTATAAATGCTTCACGATAATGTCCAGTGATTCTAGAATTATATCGTAGACCGATCATAGACCATGTAATTCAATAAACAAACAATTTGGACAATAACTATATAAGTATCCAAGCCTCTAAATGTCTACACCTCTTTGCACTAGCTCCATATACACTGTTGATTTAAGATCTATTTTAAAAGTGAAACTAGTTTTTCTGTACTAAACAGAGGTTTCGACAAATTTATAAGATTTTTTATCACTCGAATAAACAATGAAGAGTATTTAAAGCCTGTTTAACTTCTCGGTAAGTTGAAAGTTTTTGATTAAACTATGAAGTCCTTATTGCTGATTTCTGTAAGAGCTTATTTAGATGATATACAGGTGGTTCAGTGAAGTCTTTTCTCTCTCCCTAACAGTTCAACGCCGTCAGTTTTAGTCTTAAAAGTTATATCTAACCATAGTAATGATGCTGTGTGGTATTTGATGAGATCTTTTATAGCTCTCCAAGCAGCAAAGTCAGTAATTAACGTACCGTTCTCCAAAACTACACGAAGTACAGGAAATTGTCAGTGACAAAGCTGTAGAGAAATATCGGCTTAGTACGAAAGGACACCACGCGTGTGTGAATATACTAAGAAGAGAAAAAGCAAAACACTTGTTTGTTTGTTCTGCATTTCCAACACTGTTATATCACAAAACGCGCGAGGAAGGAGATTGACCTTCTTGGGGGCAATCTGCCTTGGCTTCAACCCCAGAATGTTTGTTCCAACATGATCGTGGCCCTCTGCACCATCCCGTAAACGTAAAAAGGTGGAGGTTAAGACATTTCAGCAGCAAATTATCGACTGTGGTGGTAGTATACAGTGGCCTCCACGTTCACTAGACCTCACCCCAATGTGTGTCTGTCCTTGGGGAGATGTACGAGATCTCAGGAACTCCGACACCGTACAACTGAGGCTTATGCCAGTATGCCACCAGAAATGCTGCAAAACATGAAATTCAATCTAGAGTCTAGATGTGTATTGTGGATGGCGGGAAACAGATTAAACACGGGTTAATTAGTCATTACATTCATTTCTGAAGCATTTTGCAACATAACTGTGCTGGAAATGATGTTAAAACGTAAAAACGTTGTACAAGCTCTATTCTTAACATTCGAATGAGCAAGGTGCCTTTTTGTACTAAATCGATGCTGCTTCCTAAGTCGGTAATTTTTCCATAACTCTTATAATTTTTGATATCGGCACGCTACTTTCTGATTTTGCTGTAAGCGGTCTCATCGAATAACACGTAGGCATTTTACTTACTTAGACACCACTTTTAGGAGTGTAGTTGTTGGCGTTCAAATGTTAAAGGTATAGAAAAGACTTGATTAAACACCTGTAAAACGTTTGTTTATTTATCCCATCACGAGATATTGATTCATTTAGTCCCTTGTCTTATTATTTCGTATTGGTTCATTGCATCTTGGTGTGCATGCGTTCTGTTGTTCTACCATTCAATAATCTTAGAAATCAAAATGAAGGCTGTTGAAACCCTCTAATTCCAAGATTTTTGCCTGGTGGCGCTGCGCGCTACTTCTTTGTTTATATATATTGTTTACATTCTGTTTCTGTCCAACGCTTGGTGGCTTGTGGTGTGTTTCGTTTTCGTGCTTTCTCTGTAATGTGATGCATTGTGTTGCTTCTGCCAATAAAATATGTGGAAAATGACTGATTGCTGCCTTAACGCGTTCTGCTGACAGATAAGTACGAATTTTGATTTTAATAGTAGTTGTATATCATGCGAATTTATCGAAGATTTGTCAGAGGCGTTGAGAAACCTTACAGGTGGCGACTTTTCTGTACTTTAATATATTAAATAACCAGCATTTAATATCTCCTGAAGCTATTTATTTTAAAAATAACTACATTTAGACCATTGTTGATATGACTATTCTGAAGACACAAATTTTATATATGCTCCCCTCCAACAAACTTCTTGATCATTCAAAAGGGCAAAATGCATATCAAATTTATATTGTGCTAGAACTTTCTTATTCTATGATGGAATTTTTTTTCCCTTGAACGTTCGAAACAATTTCGCTTACTTACCTCTAAGAGTAATGATTTATATTTCTTTACATTGAATGTTCTTTATAAAAACTAATTTTTTAGAAAATTAGCAATATATCTTCATTTGAGGGAGGGATTTGTAACAAAAGAAATAGATAAAAAAATTAGAACAATATGCATTAAAATGAACGTGTTTTTTAGGAACATTATTAATTAAAAATTATTTAAACACATTGTTCTAATGCTACTACTCCATAATTATGTCACTGACAGAAATAAGAAAATTCACTTTTCTGATTAAGAGCTGATGAGAAATATGTGTAGAGTTGACCTTTATTGAATACCTATGTGTGTAATGGTGGTTGAAGATACTGATGGTTTCCAAAGAAAATAATGCATTCTAAAATTTACCGAGTGACCCCCCTATGTCACTACAAGGAATGCTTGAATTTTATTAGATTTTTGATGACAGTATTGTTACTATTTAACTGTGAGAGGAAATGTTTTTCTTCCATGCTAAGATGAAATGGAAAGGGTAATAAAAAGAAGAATAAAATGCTATCGTCAAATTTAAACTAAAAGTGTGCTGCTTCTGAGTAATAGGATAACCTGTAGTTCAAAGTATGGTAAAGCAGAACATTTTGCAAGCTCACTTAATGAAACGAAACAATTATTTGTATGTACTGTACGTAAGGATAAAAAGT
The DNA here is from genome assembly GCA_013235015.1 of Araneus ventricosus. Taxonomy (NCBI): domain Eukaryota; kingdom Metazoa; phylum Arthropoda; class Arachnida; order Araneae; family Araneidae; genus Araneus; species Araneus ventricosus. Next base: position 508,113 of record BGPR01000535.1, read on the forward strand.
TATTTACAGATTTTGCTAATTCGATATTTCTTTTTCAGAATTATCAGAACATTTTTTTATATTTGAAATTACGAAATTTAAAATTACTTTGCAAAATTTTTCGCTATTTCGCCATATACATTTGATCTTTTTGGTATCCATCTAGTATGATTTTGGGTGTTGGTTCCCTTCTATTTGATTTAATTTATTGGAGACAATACATTACTGAAACGTTCAGTGAAGAAATTGCACTCCTTAACAAGTGATCGATGACAAAATGTACATTACATTATATTTGATAAAAGAAATGAATTTAAATTTAAGGCTATTACACTTTGTAATTTTCATACAAATCTTCATTATAAAATTTTAAAGAATTCTATTTTTTCTCAAATCAATAGAATTAATAGCATTTGTAATAAACATTCAAATTCTGTCAAAGCTTTTGATAATTTAAAGAATATTCTTATAGACAACGGATTCTCAGATTCTTTCATTAATGTTAATAGTTTTTTTCAAATGAGTATAAAAAGTTTTTAATATTTCTTTATTAATAGCTTATTTTAATTTTATTTGTCATAACTGTCTTAATATTAGTTTTTTTTGTCTTCTGATTAATTAGTTGGAATTTTTCTTCATAGATGGAGCTAGTTGCTAGCTTCCAGTACTTTCTATTCTTATTGTCATTTTGCGTCTGGCGTCTCCTGTTTACATCATAATTTCGGCAGAGAGGGTAAATTATTTTACAAACTCTAGGTTCTTTTGGATTTTATTTAGGAATTTTGCCTTTTGATTTTTAAAAATGTTTCTTGTTTAGCAGTTGGACAAAATTCAGACCACAAAGGGTATACTTTTGATTTACAATCTTACCCTTGACAGAAAATTTTGTCCATTTTTGAACTCCTATTGCCAGTGGCCTTCGAAGAAGTTGGTCATTCGAGTTCTGTTACATTATTTTCCATTCCTTCCATTTTGAATAATCTCTTTTACATTCTAAATTCTATTTTATGTGTCTTATCTATTTTATGTGTTTTAAATATTAATTGTTGTAATTCTTTTGTTGATGCAATCGCTTGATACTGTTGCGTTGAGCACGCAAAAAGATGTATTGTCATCGTTTTTGTTTAAATCTTCTGTTTCATATTTATAAGTTTTACATTTTAATTTATATTTCTGTTACCTGAAAATACCTTTTTATGTGTATGCAATGAGTACTTGTAAATAACGCTTTATCTGCAGGTATAATACTTGCGGATAACGCTAACCTTAATATAAATTTTAAAAAATGTTTCATCTTAATTAACTATTGTGTAAATGTTTTCTCCTATTCGTTATTGAGTTTTGAATGAACAAAAATGAAGAATGCTTGTAATATATTTTAATTTAGAACATCATTTTTATTGTTCAAATCTCCAGGTTTACCAATTATGGCAAGGCCAGACATCTTCCTTTGTTGTTAAATTCTGTGATGGGATCTCGGCCCCTGGGTCCTGGTCGACGGATGCAACTCAGGTGTTGGGCGCACACACCAAAGACGTTCCAAGGTCCTCCGCACTCCTCGCCCACGCCCTGGAAGAGAACAAGCAAAAATTCAGCATTTATTACACAAAAATGTAGTGCTGCGAAGTTTACCTTAGCTTAATTATATTAACGTCCCGTTTTGAAGCAACGCGAGGGCTATTTTGGGACGGACCTCGTAAATTTGAACCACGCTCAGATGGCGAGAATAACACCGGAGCTGGCACCCAGTTCTCAAATTCCCATCATTCACCAGCGACCCTCAATATCAGAATGGACGTGCGCCAGGCCCAAGAAGTGGCGAATCTACAATGGAGTCGTGTTTCGAGCCTAGAACCCTCTGGCCCCAAAAGCGAGATTTTACCATCAGGTCACAATGGCCTCTTAACACGTTCCGTGCCATGTGTACCATAGATGGTACAGGCTAAACTTTCCATTCAGGTCACGCGTACCATCCATGGTACACATTAATCGAAAAGTTGAAGCTGATTGTGTGTAATGAATGGTACACTATGTGGTAACTACGCTATACCAGCTAATTACTTATGGGTTGACGATATATAGAAATATTGTTTGATAATATATCAATCTTCAAAAATCTGTCATCTAGTTCAGAGGTTCCCAACCTGTGGTACGCGTACCCCTGGGGGTACGCGAAGGACCATTTGGGGGTACTCGAAATCAAAGTTGTCAATGGTGGAAACAAGAAAACATAACGGATTAAAAAAGTTAGAGAATTTTGTTTCTCCAGGTGAATACTTGCTATTTAATAACTATACAACTTAAATAGTTAATTATTACGAAGTGTGATTTTTAGCTATCCTTAATGTTAAGACGAAATAATTACAATTTAGGTTTCATTTGCTTTGGCATTGAGCTAATACTATTATGAAAATGGAATAAAATATAAAATCAAAAATAAGTTGTGCAATTGTTATTAATTCGAGTCATTTGACTCTTAAGCTAACCTTAATATCGTTAATAAAAACTTTTGTGCATAGACGGATGGCTGAGGGGGTTGGATATGATAGTAGGGGGTTCGCGAAAACAAAAAGATTAATCAAGGGGTAAGCGAGAGAAGAAAGGTTGGGAACCCCTGATCTAACTAATTAAAGCATCAAATGGCCTGTCGAGCAGAAAAGTCGAGCAGAAACGGCTTGTCACGGAACGTGTTAAGGCTGTCTTCGCGTAAAAAGAGAAGCGAAGGGGTCCACCGAACCCATATATTGGTGGTAGAAAAAATTTGCTGATGATTACAAAATCTCATATGATTGTTAAATAACGCCAAATTCTAAACAAGGAAGGCTAATATTATTGATTTAAATTTTAATTCAGTACATTGTCATTCTAGAAGCATAAAATAGTGTTATCGAAACATCATTTGTTCAGGATTTTCAGCTAAGGAAAATGAAAATGCAATCGTCAAGAAATATGCGGATTTTTTTTTCACTAAGATGAACTGAAAAACCAGCTGAAGAAAAATTTCTCAAACAATTTTCTGACAGAACGGGAATTTGACTGACCTGCTCTCAAACCAAAGCCCGACCCCGACCCTCTTCGTACCCTAAGACGAAGAGGGTCGGTAGTGTAGGAAAGAGCTGTTTTTGCGGTTTTTTATGAGGGTAGAGAGCCCTTGAGTTATTTTCAGGTGCCAGAAAGTACCATTTATTTCCTTCTGGCAAAAAGGTTAACAATTTGATGAAAAAGATGACTTCACAGCCTAGTAAACTTCAGTGCCATCTCTTGGGAAAAGGCATTTTTAAAATTCTACGAAACAAGCCTTAATCTATAAAATATATAGTTTATATAGTTATATATATTTATATAGTTAATTTATATAATATAAAAGCAATATTTATAACACTTTTCGAAATCGACTAAAACTGCAACTGAAAAATTACCTTGTAGCACACTGGACAACATCCGCAAATATCAGTGGTCTTGCCCATGCGGCACACAACAGGGTCTCTGCACGCTTTGATGTCACAATCTGGGCAGTCAAGAGCCAAGCAGCTGAAACAAGCTTTGGTTAATTATATTTGCCTTACACTTATTTTCTATCAATTCATTGCATTTTCCCCACTATTATTGAAAAAAATTGATTTAATAATTGTAACACAAGCAAGAAAATAAAAATAATCTTTTTTCGAAAATTGAAAAAATAACAATAGGAGAGAGTTTCCGAATTCGGACCGCCACCTAGATTGGACTCGTAACTTCAATTCTATTAAATATTTGGGCCGTAAAATGGGCGGCATACGTTGCAACGATGGACATGTGGTTTATGGAATCATTTTATAGAGAAAGCATTACGTGGTTGCAGTTATAGAGAACAGGTTTTTACATTTAGATCTTATCAATCGAATATTTCAATAAAAGACTAATAGTTTTTACGCTATTTTAAAGGAAGAAGCAAAATATGTTATTATATCCTCAGAGAGGAAACTTTTTGGGCTAAAATTTACTAAAATATTTTATTATAATAATTTAAAAATGAGTTTAGGTGTTTTTTTGTTGTTGTCTAAACTAAAGACAAACAGTTGCGTAACTTGGGATGTTTTGATGAATAGAAGTATTATCTTGATTGAGAATTATCCTAGAAATCCTCATAAATTGGAAAGGAAACAAGCCCAAAACAACAAAAATAAATAAATAAAAGGACATTAAGGACTTCAAATGTTCTTTCCCAAAGAACAAAAACAAAGGTTACCTGGTTTTGCATCATATATGAAGAAACAAAGGAAGGAGAACTAATAAACGCATCAAATACCATACTTGGGCTCATACATTGTAAGTGGTTTGAATTTTAAAATCAAAAAATACTTTTCCTCTAATTGTGCTTAAAGAAATTGGGGATCCAATTGGGGAAACCAGCAATCCAATATGGGAAACCATTTTCCTTAATTGGGTCGATGACACAATTTTTTATGCTATTTTGTTTTCAACTTTAAAGCGTTGAAAAATAAAATTCTTAAAAAGCTAATTACATTGTTTTGAAGATAAATAACTACGAAAAATTCTGCAACTTTTGACGTGAAAACGTCTTTCCGCTCGTTATAGTGATAGTCGGTCGAACTTTCTTGTGTGACAAAATACCGTCAGATTTGAATCGCTAATAACTACGAGACTAATAATGCGAAAAGAATGGTTGACCCCACAACGGATAGATCATATCTATAAGAATTTGTCGCATAGTATTTGTTTTGCCTGTGATGTCATCGTACCAGTGTAGGCGCATGCCCGTGATTGTTATTAATTAGCTTCATGTAAGATTATAAATAAGTGTAGCGTGGAAACGCATTTAGCTAGGAGATTGATTCTGGTGTTTAAGAGCTTGAAATTTTGAGCTTGATTTTAAAGAGCTTGAGGAGTATTACTAGGAGCTATAGTGAGACAATAAAAATATTTATCAGAATATAAGTAAAAATCGGTATTAAATTGAAAATTTCAAACTTCTCATGTTTTTTTTTATTATAGCATGCAGAGTTTTCTTTCGAATTGTGCGAAACTTACAGAATCCTTGACAATACGTAAAAGAAACGTTGTATTAAAATTTAAATTCAAAAATTTGATTACGAGAAATATGAGCATTTGTAGTAAATAATGTTTTACTGCGCATACGCCAAATGTAGTTCTATATACTGTCAACAGATGGCGCCATCAAAAGTTACTCTAAATAAAACATAAGAAAGGCGCAGTTCGGGTCCGCGCCGTATATTTTTCGTGGAAACGTCGGGATAAAATCATAATACAAGTTATTCGTATTAATATGTAATTTAATTATCAATTTCTTTAATACGATATTTACACAGAGTAGTATAACGTTACAGAATAGATAAATCACAAGTTTGTCGCATGTACCAAGGGTCTGTGGTAGCTTGTGATTTATCTATTCTGTAACCATTATACTACTGAATATTGGACCACGATTACAGTGCACCCTGTATGTATATTAGAATGTTAATTTTTTTAACTGACTCGTCCCTAAAAATATTCCTTGCTAAAATGATCCAATATTCTGAAAGTTAATCTGTCTTCAACTGTTTGAGCCTCCGTAACTAATAGACGTTAACGCGATTATTGAATTTTGCTAATAAATCACTTACCTCATAACTAAACCAAAACATACGATGATGCAGAAAGTTGCCCTCATGTTTACTGAAAGAAGAATTGCACTTTAAATAATGAAGCACGTTCTAAACTTTTGAAATCTATTTCAAATAAGTGAAATAGCTTCAAACAATATTCTCTAATTCATTTCTCTACTTATAACAAAAGCAAATATCTATGTGCCTGTGGCCCATCAAAATAGCCCATGCCGTAATAAAAACCGACAAAATAGCCGAGACAAAATAATGTTTTTAATTTTATACAGAATTTGAATTTGGGTTATTTTGTCAGGGCTATTTTGTCTCGGGCTGTTTTGTCGGGGCTATTCTGACATGGACTGTTTTGTCGGGGATATTCTGTCTATTTCGACGGTGTACTCAATGTGCCTGATGTTGATCTACCCCGGACATTAGACTCACAGTTATCAAATTTGGCACAAACATAGTATAGAAGGCGGAAATGAGCAACTCGGAGCGGGTTTTTTTTTTGAAATTTAAATAAAAATTTTAATGAATTAAAAATTAAGTAAAATGTTGACGTTTTTTCCGTGATAACTTTTGAAACAATTGTTGCTCAAAAATGCAGGACCGGCCCGAGAGTGTTTCGAACGGTGCGATCGCGCAAGGCCCCGCGCCGCTGACAGATTTTGCAAAACAAAAATGAATTGCATTGATTTATTTAAAGAAATCAAAATTTGTCCTTAAGTTTTGCCTTCCAGGATACAATATGATAAATATTATAATATTTATTTTAAAATAACTTATCTTAATTGTATCCAAATGCTGCTTCTGTTCTAAAATTATTAATAACCTTAGCAATTACCCTCGGATCTGCAGAAAGATCTTTCTCAAGATTTAGATTAAGAATAATAATAATAAAAAAAATACTTGGGATCTAACATAAGTGAAGAACGATTGTTTTGCCTAGACATTTTATCTATCGAATCCGAATGAAGTAAGAAGCTAAATTATGACGATATTATCAACGAATTTGATATAAAACACGTAAAAAAATCACGATTGTAAACTTATTCTACTAAGTCACATACCAAACTGTATTTATGAATCAATTATTTTTATTATTTGATTTATTAACGATTTTTGTGTGAATGAAATATTAATCTTTAAAAAATTATTTATTTATTTATTATTTTCATGTATTTCTTTAGTTCTTACTATGCCAAATCTTGAAATGTAATAAATAGCAAATAGCAATAAATGATTCTGTTGTAGGAAATTTTTTCAAGGCCCCGTAAATCAAATTTGAGCCAGACCCCTTTCTGTATGGACCGGCCCTGCAAATATGATTTTCACACCATCATAAAATTCAAAAAATTATCTTCATAATTTGATTGCTTTGTAAAATTTTCCTAATTATAACTAATTTTCAAAAATAATTTTAAATATGATTTGCAACAATGCTTTTCATTGTTATAATAAAAGTCGAACCGTTTTTCTGTGATAATATTATAAATATTATACAAAGATAATTTGGATATCATCTTAAAATTCAGAAAATTTTCTTTTCTAATGGAGTCAATTTATTTTTTGCGTCATTATTTACTCATTTTTATAATTTTTGAAAAAATAGTTTTGAATATAATTTTCAAAAATATTATACTTTGCATTGTTGTAACGAAATTCAATTCGTTTCTATTGTTTCTAAACACACCGAATCGCGTTTTTTTTCCATTTTTAAAAACTAAGACAAGAAGACATTGCTTATTTTCTGAATATTGAGCTAGTCACATTGTAAAATATGATTTTATTGAAATTATGCAGGGATTTTTTTTTCATTCTTGGAGCAATTATATTTAATTAAGCAATGAAGAAAAAATTTCTTAGTTGTCTATTTTAAAACTGCTGTATAATGTGATGTATTATCGCTCTATTAGCTTAAATTTTTCTTATTGAAATGTAGTGTGAATATTTTATTGAATCTATATGAAAAATTACTCTAAGATATGAAATAAATTACGAAACATATTCGTTAGTACACACACTACTTTAAAGTGCTAAATGATTCTACTTACTTTTTTTATAATTTTATGAGCATATTTTAAATAAACTCTCACTTCATCACATTAGTTTAATTTTTATGAATTCCACTTTTACATTAAAGCTCAAATTTTAGATAAGATCATCGCCCCATAATTAGAGATGTGCATGAGCCCTATCAGCATAACAGGAGTAATGCTTCTAGTATAGTATGGTTTAAATATCTATCCCAGCTTGAAGATTAAAAACATTTTGCTGAAAGACCCATGAAGAAAAAGTTACGCATAAGAGATTTAATTGACAAAAAACAGCCAATGATATTCCCGGCAAACAAGCTTGTCATCCAAGGCGGCTAGTAATAAATACTCACACATGTAAAACTGTCTCTTTACTCTAAAAGTAGTTAAGTAGTTTAGTACTTACTCTTGGAACTCTTTTCCCGAAATTTATCATTACTTTTTTCTTGTATAACTGTTGTCTACTATGTTTGCTACAACTTAAGGCTCTTATTCGTTTTCAGATAAATATGTCTAATATTTCTCAATTTATAAGCATTTTTATTTACTTATTGCTCAATATAAAGTTATAGTTTCATATAAAATCATAAAATTATGTCATTCAAAACAAGAGAAATCAATCTATTTGATAATTCTAGCTATATTCTTAAAACGAAGGCAATTCAGTAAGTAGGTTACAAAAGCCAATTGAAAATTGAGAAACAAGGATATTTACTTTAAAAGCACGTTTATTCCTCTAGATAATCGCCAATAACATTGTTACACTTATCCCATGTCTTTATGAGTTTTCCAATATCTGCAGCATAAAAGTGTTTGGATGCTGTCTCAGCCATTTATGTACCTTACATTCAACTTCTGCATCAGTCGCGAAGCGCTTGAAGGTCCAGGTGCAGTTTAAGTGGACCAAATAGTTGATAATCTTGGAGGAGGATAATCTCTGGGCTGTAAGCATAAAAACCAGTCCCACTATAGACGCCTATGGGGAGTGTTTTCGATCCCAATATTTGGCGATATTTCTCTTTTTTGGCGATAAATGCTTTGTAAAGTTTTTATATTTCGACGACGACCGAGAGATACAATCTGTTATAAAGATGTAAACATTTCTACTTTGTAGTTTTGTGTGTATGTATGTGTGTGACTTAAAGTAGATTGAATTCCTTCTTGAGTGTCTTAAAGTTGAAAATAATTTGTTATTAGTTGTTAATTGTAAATAAAGATGGAAGGTTTTCAAAACACGTAGAAGAAAAAACTCAGTTTCGTGCCAATCAAAGTAAATACGGAAACCCTAGCGGGCACAATGATCAACTTGGCGTGGTAAAAGACATTCCCATAAGGGCCTATAGTGGGATTGGTTTTTATGCGGGCTGTAAGGGAGATGTTGAAGCAGTTGCCACCAAACTCAGAAATTTTCTGCTTGGTTAATCGAGCTGTATGAGGCCTGGCATTGTCTTGATGGAACAAAATTCCTAGATTCAATAGGAATGGACGTTTTATTCCAATTGCTTCTCGAAGTTTCGATATAATGTTACAGTAGACCGCTTGACGGGACAGGCAATTTGCACTGTAAAGAGAACCCAGGTAGCAATTTTATTTTGCAGCAATCCTGTTCTGCAAGCTTGCAGCAAGTTTGACACGGCAAAAGTGCAAGCTTGAAACAAGTTATTACAAACGACGAAGTCACCACGCGTCGAACTTGCAGCATGCTTGTTGCATCAAATACATTGCAAACTATAGCAAAAACAGAGTACGCAGACGAATCTCAGATTCGAACCCCCGACAACCCGCTTCCTAAACCTGACGTCTTAACCACTTGGTATCACCACCACGTCTCAGTCAAAGGGACTTAGACTGCGGAATACAGATTGCGCTAATACATCGTGCATCTACAAGTTTTATTTTAAACTGTCTTCTTGATTTCATTAATTTTTTAAATTTTGATTTGAGAATATGATTTGAAGTCAAAGGGAGAGCTAATAACTACGTTTTGCTAATGGAATAAATTATGAAATTAAGGTTCAAAAGTAATTACTTTTAAAAATATGGGACACAAATTAAGTTATTATTTTTCAACAAACATTGACTGCTTTTTAGGTTTAATTTTGTTTATGACATTAAGAAAAAGGCGATATATAGTTTTCCTTAAAGTGCGAGTTCTATATTTAGTAAAAAGATGGAGAATTTTTCAAAAGTAATTTTTTATAAAAAGACCTAGTTAGTTTTTACCAAATTATCATTGATTTATTGAATTAATAAAAAGGAGGACGGTCTAGGAGATGCTATTGAAAATCGGATGTTTTTTAAAACAGAGACAAAGATCAAAACCAGATATATACAACTGTATCCAGGTCGTGGTGTGTAAGTGTGCCGTGTCAACTTTACAGCAAACTTACATTGAAAGAAGGGCGATCGATTATGCTTTGTTACTTTGCAGGAAGTTCGTTGCAAAGTTGTCGCGTCAAGTTTGTCATGACAAGCTAATATCAAGAAAAATCAAACTTGCTGCAAGTGTACATGCTATCTGGGAAAGCATTTCCTTGTGAATATATTTTGCTGGAAGTCATTTCGCCCGCAAGAAAGCCACAACAGTTTGCTGCTCTGCTAGTGTACACTCCTCGAGCACAGTCGCCATTTTAAATGCATCTCCGAGTGTGTACTATAACTGTTATCTCATAAATTCGAAATGAGCATCATAAAGTTGAATTGTGCTGCCAATTATTGATATATTTGGAAATAATTTACTACTAATTTACGAACACTCTTATCGGTTTATAATCTACGGACTGACTTGCCCTCGTATAAAAACAGAGTTGATCCGCTTTCTGCACATGTAGGAATTTTAAATCAAGCAGATAACGCAGAACAATTAATCGAGCGCATAAGAAGATTTGATTCCAAAGTTTAATTGCTTAAAGTCTTGAATGATTACATTAAAACTTGGATCGCTGGATCTCAAAAGTCCAGATAACTTAAAAGGTTCGGTGTGAGAAATAAACATTAACATACGATCTCTTATCAAGTGGGAAAAAGTGGATGAGATAAAGATAAAATAAAGGAATGCGGAATTGGATTCAATTATGCAATCGTTGACCATCTCCAAAATACACATTTCTGGATACAGCTGTTTTCGCCAATCATTACAGAAGCATCCTAATACTGCATTTTTCTAAAATTAGTTCTTGTATTGTGGATGACCTGTTGCCTAACGAATTGGTTCAGTTTTGCATAGCTGACTACACACATTTAGGTACGTACAATTTGTAATAGTGATCCCGAAATCCGCAACATGGTGATTTAATAAATGGTAGCAGAATGGTAATAATTTGACAATTGATCCCTACCCCTGGCAAGGAGAACCACTGATTCAAAATTAAGAGGGTAGTTCACAAAAGCAACTCGTGTGGCTTCCAAAGGGATTTCAAAAAAAAAAAAGTCGGTCATATAATTTAAAGCGATTTGCCTTGAAGCAGAAAAAGAAGAGAAACAGTTCAGCAATTGTCCCTAAATGATTTTGAATCATCAGGCTTAGTTTGGCACTAAACTGCGTGATTTTTATTTATTTTCCGAAATGAAAGAATCAACTTCAAGCTTGAGATTTCTTGTTATTTCATTCTCCCAGCTCTAAGAAAGATGAGTCGAACATGCTGCATAAACCATTGTGATGGCCGCATTCTATAGTTCCTTTCGCAGCATTTTGTAAAATATGGGTTAACAGAAAGTATATATTCAGAGATTTCATATATTGACTTATGTTTCAAAATAAATTATTTTTAAAGCATCTTTGATTTTGTTTACAGCTAATAAATTAGTGGCACAATGTCTTTGTGCAATTAGCATGGAATAAGCTTTCAGTTCGAATCATTTAAAGGATTCGCTTTCTATTTAGATTAAAGAAGACAGACTTATTGAAAAACAATGTACAAGATTTTTATTGATTTAATTCTTTTTTTTCGTTTTGCCTATGGAAATCATAATAATAATGATAAAAATTATTCTTTTCCAGATCCATTGTGTTATTTATGTACGTTAAAAAAGTAAATTTTTTTTATTGTAACATTTTCTAGCGTTATAAATTTTAAATAAGGCATCGAAAGTCATTAAAGAGATGATTTATCAGTGATAGTACAATTTTTTTAAAATGAACCAAGACAGTATTAATTTACGCACCGAAACACGTAGCATTTTATTCCGAAATAATTGTGAAAATTCTTCTCTAATCATGACACGATAAGGACAAATTAAAATAAGTCTAACTTAAGATAACCTATTGACATAATAAGAATTCAGTCTGGCTGTAAAAAATGTCAAGTAAATGTTAATGATTTATTAATATTTAATCATAAAATGTTCTAGTAATGGTAGTTATTTTACAAATATGCAACCTGATTTTCCAAAAGACAGAGGAACTTAATTTCGAATATTTTCTGGCAAGAATATCAAATGGCGGGTGGTGGATTTTGAAAATATGAAGCCACTGGTGCAAAACTGTTCTGAGGCTTATCTCCCTATCCAATGCCATACAGGTGGTAATGCGTAAACTCGCCGTCAGCCTAGCACTGCGATGTTCGTCAAAATATTTTTCGGCCTCTAAAGGCGGTATCTCACTACAGAATTTTTCCCCGTCAAGGGAAAACGGTTTCGACGTGGCGGTTTCTCCTTCAATGTGTCTTTGAGCGTAGGGGGGTGGACGCCCCTTCTTTACGATCTGACAACACCCAGAAAAGGGATGGCAATTGCAACGTGTAATTGCCTTTTAGGCTTTAGTTTAGTTATATTAACGTCCCGTTTTGAAGCAACACGAGGGCTATTTTGGGATGGACCTCGTAATTTTGAACCAGGTCAGATGACGAGGGCGACACCTGAGCTGGCACCCCCCTCTCCTAACTTCCACGCCACACCAACGGGAGGACGTTTGGCCACTACGTATGATTTAGCGTGCAACAGGCCCCGGATCTTCAGTGGAATCGGGTTTCGAACCTGGAACCCTCCGGCTCCAAAGCCGAGACCTTACCACTAGTGCAAATAGGTTTTTTTTAAAAAAAATTGCGTTTGTATTTTTGCTGTCTTTTCATTTCCTCGTTTGACTTCGTATTTGTCGTTTGTTGCTCTTGCGTTTGTCTTCCATGGAAACCAATACTTTAGTGTAGATGAAATTATGAATTATGAAGTTCTTTCGCATATGAGATTAATAATATACCAAAAAGAAGAAAAAATCGCTGTTGCTCTTAATAATTAATGGAAGATATCGCTTTGGAAGTCTACAGCAACATGGTCGAAAACGGGATCAGTCGTATTATGATTCGATCTGAGATATAACACATTTTGAAAATTTAGATAAATATTATGGGTCACGATCTCCTTTTGAAATTTTAATTCAAATCATTTAAAGTTTTTATTGAAAAATAATGAAAAAGATACAAAAAATATTTGATGATTTTCTTAGTAGTCTGTATATAGATGGTATTAAAGAGTGATAATTTTTCAGTTAGAATCAGCGAAGATTTAATGGGAAAACTATAAAACAATTCAATAATAGTTCAGCTGAAGGACATTTATGAGATTTTTCGAATTCTGTATTCATTTGTACATATATTTTTTATGATAAAAGCAAAAGACAAAGGATATTACAGCTTACCGAGTTTCGCTTTTCATAAAAATCTTGCGCCTGTTCACAGAATTCATTTGAATTTAAATAGAAATCTTAGAGGCCACATGATTCGTGGTAAAGGGGGGCATTTGAATACTCTTAAAATGGATACTTCCTCGTATTAAAAGTTCACATAAGGATGGTTAAAGCGGGGAGGATATGCAGAGAAAAATAGTAAACAACAGAATAATCTAATAGAGACCTTTTAAACATATGTAAAATAGATGGGAAAAGATTTCTGCTGCGATGCAACAAAACTTTCTGGAGAGTCATTAAAAATGGGATTTAGCGCAGAAATGTGCTATTTATAAGTTTTCGAAAAAGGAGTGCGTCACACACAACATAAAACACTTTTTGAAATTTGAAGGGGGAAGCAAGGTATGATTATAGCACAAAGCTAAGGACAATAATTAATTTTTCGTTCGTTATTTCCAAGATTTCTTAAAAATGCTGCAAACTGACATTGTCGTTAATACAACATTTCTTTTAACTTCGAATAATTCATACATCCATTTGCTTTTTAAATGAAAAAGTAGAAGATTTTGATAAGGGAAAATAATAATGGTTAATGTTTTAAGTGATAAGGAATGGGAAGGTTTTAGGTTAAAGAATCGAATGCAAATCCAATTGCAAGAAAAATCAAATATCTAGGTAATTGAATGAATATATTATTATGGATCTTTTTAAGAAGATATTTAAGACGTCAGTATAAAGAAACGAACATGTAATCAGATAAAATCGATGTTTATGTGTTCCATTGTAGCACATAATTCTATATTTTATAAAATTCAAAATTTTAAAATTCCTTTGTATCGAAAATGTAAGGAATAAAATTTTCAAGTGATAAACATATTTACAACAAAAACAGAAATAATTAACTTATTGTGTCTCAAGCGTTTTAACTACATTTTGGAGTCCAAAATCGAGCATACTCACCAGTTGAAGCTTAACAGGTGGAAGAAGACAAGGAAACGTGGCTGTTTTGTTTTTATCCCCAGCGGATTACTTGCAGATCGAAACGTCATGAGAAAGAACAGATGGGATGAAAAAACTTGGAAACTATAATTAATTTTTCTCATGATCAGTTCTGCACGTAGAAGGGTTTCAATTTTATTTTCACAGGAG